>MU260637.1:35000-142500 GCA_020310875.1 Ceratopteris richardii
GTTTGTCAATGGAGATATGATCTGCCATACTCCTTCCCTTCTGCTGCAACCTGTGAGCTTAAAGGATAAAGGATAATACCTTTTGAAGTTCTTTGTGTATGAGGATACTTCAAAAGTAATCTTTTGATGCCTTGTGTCTTCAAATGCTTCACCTTTCAAACTTTAATGGAAAACTTTCCAAAACTTCTCGTACCTTTGCTGCCTTCTGCTTTTTAGGACCTTTTAGCTTTGATACCACTTGTTGATGTATGAAACACCACAAGAAATGAATTAATATGACACTAGAACACCTCTATGGTCACCATTAACTCATTGCCACTCCAAACTTTGAGAAATGATAGTTTAAATTGAGAACTTTGCTTCTACAGAAATTCCTAGTCACTGAAATGACATACCTTCAGTATTTTGCTAATTTCTCTTAGCTCAAATATTATTTCCCAAATATCTTTTGTAACCTGAAACTAGAAGAGTAGAGATTTCCAACAAGCTATCATATGCAAGAAACGGATCTCTAGAGCTCAAGTTATGGCCTTCACAAGATGACTCTGTATAACTGCCAAAATTGGAAATTCTTCCTGTTTTAGTAAAAAGCGCCTGTCTAAAAATCGAATTCGATGCCTAGCATCAACTTGCAACGAGAATTCGATGCCGGGCATCGACTTGGGGTGTTTTTAACCACTTTTCAGCAGGGATTTGATGCCAGGCATCGACTTCCCGCATAAAACTTGAAGCTTTTAGATACCAAAACAATAGGTGACTTCATGCACACTTAGAATATGACTTATCAACTGGAATTCAATGCCAGGCATCGAATTGCTCCAACAACATCATGATTTCCAAACACTTCAGCACTGAATGAAAAAGATAAATGAAAATATGACTTATCAGCAGAGATTTGATGCCAGGCATCGAGTTGCTTAGAAAACTTGAACTTTTAAACTCATTACATAGTAGACAAACATGGAGATGATGGAGAGAGTCTCATACACAGAACTTTAACTATTTCTTCTCATAGCTATGAAAGACTCAGAAGTTTTACAGGTGCTTTCTCACTCAGAGAAGCCCAACTATACGCAGTCATACAAAATGAACTCCTTCTCACATTCTATCACTCTCTTCCACTTATTCTCTCTCCTCGTGTCAGTTGATACAAACTAGCTTATATAGATTTTCTTATTCTCGTGATTCTTTAAAAAACTTCTAGAACTAAAGTGAACTAACTATACAAATATAATACACTTGTGAATTTGTCCCTTTACATAGGCATGTGGTTTTCTTCTAAAGCTTTGACCTTCAAATATATGTTCCAATTAGTGATTGTTTCTCCAACACTTTTTATGTAATAGAATCAGAGCCAGTGTGGCTGTAGAGAGCTCCTAGAGAAGGCCGACAGTGAAGAATATGCAAGAAGGCGTGGAAAAAGTGCGATTCACAAACGACCTCAGATTGTTACAAAAATTGGTATTGAAGGTAGAAGACCTCAAAATATTTTCGAGAGTTATCGCTTTAGGGTCAGTTGATTTTGTTGGATCAGAGTTTTGCAGCCATCTCCACCTCCATTTCAATCCTGCAAGGTGGGGCCCACAAAAAAACTAGGTCAATTTGCAAAACTGTAACTTAAGTCATATTCGACAATACTCATATATTTCAGATCCAGAATTTCAAGCAATTGTGTGTATTATTGATACACAAAAATTATGTTTTTCTAAGATCAAACTGTCATGTCATAAGTCGATAGTGTTCAAGTGGAAGTGTTGCTTGTAGTGTTTTGCAGTGTTGTGAACTACTATAGAAATGACAAACATAGATGGAATGAGTGAGCTTATCGGCGATAAGATGGAGAAGAAGAACTTCCATGCTTGGAGATTCAGAATGAAGATTTTCCTCTTGGGATGTATTGGCTATCTGTTAGCATACAAGATTGCATGATTAGACACATATGCCAAGACTCCAAAAGAGGCTTGGAACAGTTTGGTCACTTTGTATGAGACCAATACAAAGGCGTGGAAATTGCAACTCAAGTACTTTGGAGAAAAAGAGCATGTTGGTAAGTGACTACACCCTGAAAAGAAAAAGCATACGTGAGTCACTTGCATCTATTGGTGTGAATGTAGATGATGAGGATAAGGTGGAAGTGAGCCTTCATGGTTTAGGAGCTACATCTAAGCAGTTCAGAAGTTCTATATAGACTAGAGAAAATATTTTGAATTTTGCTGATTTGGTATCCATGTTGATTATTGAAGAAAAGAATCTTGGTGAGGATTCAAACTCGCAAGGAAAGCCCAATTCTGAGTAGGTATTCTACTATTGCAGAGGAAGAGCCAGAGCTAGAGGTTTCTGAAGTGGAAGAGGAAACAGTAACCAAGACTAAGGTCAACAACAGAATCATGCAAGAGGAATAGGATAGTTTCAAGCCAAGGGGAGCCAAAGAGATCATAGAAATTTCCAAAGAAATGATTTAGGTAATGACAATAAAGGATGTTGGAATTGTGGTAAGCCTAGACACTTTGAATGTAGTTGCAGGCTAAAGAATCAAAATAACAGAAGATAGCAAAACAACTATGCATCCACAAGTGCAAATGATTCTGAGAGGTTGTTCATTGTTCAAGATCACATAATGAATACGAGATCTATTGATGTTTCAAAATCGAATGATAATGCCTAGTATGTTGATTCAGGTGCTTCAAATCACATGAATAGTCATGCAGAATGATTAGTACTTTGCAAAAATTGCCAGTTATTGGATATGTTGAAACAGGTGATAACACATCACATGCTATCGAGCATACAGGAAACATGGCATTGTCTATGGAGGATGGGAAGGTAAAACATCTTGCTGATGTGCTGCATGTTCCAAATATAACAAAGAATCTGGTTTCTAATGAACAAATGGCTGATCGGTGATTACAAGTCAGGTTCAATGCTGATGGGTTATATCTAGAAGAATACAAGCAGGATGAATGATTGATTGCCAAAGGAAACAAAGTGGCTAGGATGTTCACCTTAAATGTGAAAGTTCATGAAATAAGTGTAGCCATGTTTGCAAAAGATGCATGAGTTATTGCTAATATAGAGATTTGTCATAAACGAATTTGACATGCAAATTTGCAGAGGCTGAAATTGATGAGGTCTAAGGAGATTGCCAATGGGCTATCAAATTTCAAAGTTGTTGAAATACAAAAGGTATGTGCAGCATGTCAATTTGGTAAATAGTCAAGAGCATCATTTTTTCACATTAGGGTGAAAAATGGCCGAAAAAGGGCCGTGTAAGGATTTCAATTAGTTGTGCTATATCTGGATTAATTTTGTCAAATCCTTTAAAAAATTCTCTGTAAGCTCATTTAAAATGTATCTTATGCAAATTTTGAGGAGAGCAAAACTGGTGTTATAATCATGAAAAGTTTGTGTGATATCTTATGCCTCGAAGTTTGTGCTCATCGAGCGTTGATCAAAATTCGAATTTTCCTCTTGTTCACAGACCTATATAATGTGTGTTGATGATGTTTTGCGATTTCTTACTCTACTTTTCATAAGAGGCTTGTTTCTCTCTTTCACGTCATTTCAGACACTTGCCGATCACTCTTCATAGCAGACCATGGAGAACCTTGACCCAAACACTCTCGCTGAGCTTTCAAACAACCGAAATCATTATGATAAGTTCCATATCAGCATTATAGTTAGTCATGAGTATGCAACGACAAGAAACATATTCCGAAGGGCTCTTCATCCTCCTGAAGTGGATGGATTGCGAAAGGAAGGCAAGAAACATATCAAGATATGGACAAATGGATCTGTTTATCCAATTGATCCACAAACTTGAAGGTATCCCCCTTTTCATAATCTTCATGATTTGATTAGATTTAGGAGATGGTGAGGATGGTTTACGAGGCTATTGTTCAAGGCTCTAGAAGATTTCAAGGAATTATGTACAATACATAAACTATCTACGAAACACACTACATCAGAGGGATTTACATATGAGGGAGATAGAAAACAAATTAAGCACTTTATCTTCTCAATTAGATTCTTTTAAGAAAATGAAAGAAACTCCTATAGGTTTGAAAATGCGGTCAAAACGAGTAAAACCTTTCTTAGATTTGATTGAAAAATCTGGCCAGAAAAAGAAAAGAATGAAAATTGTAAGAGATCATGTTCCAAATGTGCTAGGTTTCAATATGTTGAGTAGTTTTGAGCACGTACATTTCTGTAATGAAATTATGAGTCAAAATGATGTTTTAAGACTATTGAAACTGAATGAAAATACATGCTTGAAACGCTTTGTTTTCCAAAAACTCATGAAAAAATGAATCTATTACTAGAACCATCTCAAATTCAGGAGATTGTGATAGAGTGGGAGTGATTAGGAAAGGTTATAGAGCAATTTCAAAAGTTTGGTGTGAAGTTTTAAAATTTAACAAAGTTAAAAGTTTTGGATTGCCTAGACCACATCATGTATGAAAGTTTCTGATCTCTTTGAATAAGAAGATCATATCAGTATTTGGTGAATATAAACATATTCATGGTAACATGCCCTAGGAAGTAGGAAAACAAAAGTTACATTTCACTTACAATGCACTTAACAATGTATGGACAGATATTATAAAACTTCAAACATACATGGTTCAGTTCTATAATATAAAAGAACATGAATGTTTTGGTCTTTGAAATTTGTAATCAAACTTGATGAAGTTGAGCTTAAAAAACATCAAAAGATGGAGAGAATAAGTATTGCACTAATGAGCAAAGCTTTGGACTATAGCCTTGGGAAATAGGATACTCCATCTCTCAAAGTACAATAAAAAAAAAAGTTATGGTGGGTTGGGTGTGCTCAAGTTCCATCTGAGAGCCATAAAACACTCAAATGGTTATTGTCACAGACAAACATTCCAAATGTTATCCAAAGGCATCATGCAAGAGAATCGTTGAATGTCAAAGACTACGGGAACTTCAAAGTTGAGTGGCATTTCACTGGATACCTAAAGACGCTCAAATGCATGTTTGATATAAGTGGAGGGGCAAATTCGAAGTACCCTTTCTTGTACTGCATGCAAAGTCCACCCACAAGAGGATGGATTGCTAGAGCTGAGGAAGAGGAGGCTCCTTCCAAACAAAATGTTATTCTTCATAACTACTCATTTTTTGCCATGATTTGGGATCCCATATTTCCAATAGCATTGCCAAATGTACACATATGTACATTGCATGCATAGTTAAGGATCATTGACAAGTTGGTCCATCTCCACTTGGATTATGCATATTCTATCAAGCCTATAACTCTTGCAGATGAGTGCATAAGAAAATGTGAATGTCTACTTTCAAAAATGGGATTTCATGGTGGTGATGTTCATCTAAGAAAAGATCCGAAGCTTTCACAAAATACAGGTGATGTACTACAGGATGTCTCAAGGGGGAGGTGCAAAAGCAAGGAGCAACCATGATGACAAGTAGCTAAATGCCATGTGGAATTGTTGGAAAAACATTTGTGAGATCACGACTAATGTAAAAAGAAAACCAAAAATAGCAAAAAAGAGAATGGAGGTGTGGGTCAAACTAGATAATTTTTTAAAGATCATGAGGCAATAGGTAACATCAAATAGCTATGTGATGAATTTCAGAAAGGAGACCACAGAGCTTATAGAAACCATCATAAAGGCATGGAGTGCCAAAGACATAACATACTACTCAGTGAGTTTCAAAGATAATTTATTCAATTTATTTTTCTTTAATTGAAATAAAGATCTGATGAGACTCGTCTGTTCTTCTAGCATATTCTTCTTGTGCATGGTGCATTCTTTGCAAAAAAAAGAAACACTTGCCATATGGAACACCCAAGGCATGGAAAAATCTCATTATCAAGCTAGAACAAGCTTCTTTAGGTGCACAAGGAAAGGAGGGGGAGTAACAAAGAGCAATGCCTTCAAAGAGCTTTTTGATTGGTTCTTTATAAGACAATTACAAAGGACCTCTTGCCAAATATTATTAGAAGAATATTACTCACCAGACAAAATCATCATGTGTCAATATCACAAAATGAAAAGGACTACATTTCAAATAGAGCTTTAATATTTGCAATGTCTTTTATTTCTTTGAGAAATAAAGATGTCATGTATGTACATTTCATGATGTATTAAGCTTTGAAAAGAAACATGTCTATTACCATCAGATGACTTTGACAAGAGAAAAACAAATCATGGATCAATATCAATTAATATTAGGACATGGATCAATTACACCACAAAAATTACACCCTTCACATTTGCAATGTCTTATATCCCATTGGATAATAATTGTGTATATGTAAATTTGATGACTAATAGAGTTTGAAAAAATAAAGTCCCTCCTTGAGTCTCTTTACATCTGACAGCCCTACAACCAATGCATAGCTTGAATAACAAAGAAAGTACCTTGCCCTTGAAGCATTGAGTGTTGGGGCATATCTAAAAATTTTGAATGTTAGTTGCTCTTTCAAGGAGCAAAACTCTAAAAGCATTAAAGGGTATTGGAGTAAAACCTATGTATTTTGACAGAGTCATCAAGAAGAAGAATGAAAAGTTTGGCTCTTCACTATAGTGCTTGTGAATAACACAAAAGAAATCTGGGTTCAATTTTGGAAGATAGTGGATAATTGAATGAATATCCACCTTTGTTTTTCCTTTTTCTTCTATGGTTTTTGTTGTTCCCTTCCCCCTACGAAGGTAATTGTCTTCACCCAATATAGTTAATTGTGGTCAAAATAGAAAAACAAGGTCAGAAGAAGTCCAAGTGCACTTTAGGAGTCATGAAAAGTAACTTGAAACACAAACAAAAACAAAGCAAGAGACATGAACGATACAAGCAATTAGGGTCTTCTAAGAAATTCGGATGGTCCTAATTGCTTGCATCGGTCGTGTTCAATATCTCTTTCTAAATTATCTAGCTCTTCTTCTGTTTGGAGATTGATCTCCTCAACAATCTCCATGAAACATTTCATACTTTTTGAGCTTCCCTCAAGTGTCAGCTCAAAGAAAGGCTCCTCTACAACATGAACACTTTCCTCCTTTTCAATTGAGATGTGATCAACCCATATCAAGAAAGCAATGTTCAAGGAGAGCAAGCAGCACTCCTTTTCATGCTCCCAACATAAATCTAGCTTCCCTGGCAAGGGGATATCCCTTTGCATTTTCTTGTGATTTTTGCTCTATCCATTGGATTCTTCCCAAAAGATGTGAGGATGCACATAGGCTTTCTGAGATATAGAAAGCTCCTTTCCATTGACTAACCCCAAGAAGTTCTCTCACTCATCCCTAAGAAAACTTTTTGATTTCTCTAGGAGTTTTTCAAAATCAATGTTGGGGTTGAATATCCTCATTGCATCAGGAAAGTAATCTACAGTTAAACCCTCTTGAACCATGAAATCTAGTAGTTTCTCTGATGGAGAAACACTAAGAATCTCATTCATTCCCTCCATCTTAGCTGCAACTTCTCTAGTATATCCTAATGGAGAACACGACCGATGCAAGCGAATAAAGCTAGTCAAACGTGGGTCATATGGGTCTAACTGCTTGTATCTATGGTATCGGGGATGAAGCACAAATATGCATGGAAATGGAAAGACAAATGCTATGAAGGTTGAACATGTGAAATGGTCAAGGGAGTTGGTATTTATAGGTGTGGAGGGAGCAACGGTTGAATGATGTGGACTAATCAGTCAGTGCTAAATGGCAAAAGCACCTTAGGAATCCCAACGGATAGAGCTGTTTTGCATTGTAAGCTATAATGGAAATAGAATTGGTTGATATTTCATGATGATTTTAAGGACGACCAATGCAAGTGCTAAGAACATATGGGATTTGCAGATGACCCTAATTGCTTGGATCGATCGTGTTTGTTAAATGGGATGGAGTCCTTGATCATAGCTTGGAAATAATGCTCTGCTTAGTGAAGCATGAGCTGTTATGCATTGTAAGCTATATTCAAAAGAATATTGATTGATATTTCATGATGATTACAAGGATGATGGATGCAAGCAATTAGGAACATCTGGGATTTCTGGATGGCCGTAATCACTTGGATCGGTCATGTTTGTTAAATGGCATCGAGTCCTTGACCATAGATTTGAAGTAATGTTTTATTTGGTAAAGCATTAATTGTAATGCATTGAAAGCTATATTGGAAATAGAATTGATTAATATCTCACAATGATTACAAGCAAGTGATTAGGGACATCTGAGGATTTTCGGATGCAAGTGATTAGGGACATCCGGGGATTTCTGGATGACCCTTATTGCTTGGATCGGTCGTGTTTCTTAAATGGCATCTAGTCCTTGATCATAGCTTTGAAGTAATGTTTTATTCGGTAAAGTATTAGCTGTAATGCATTGTAAGGGAAATAGAATTGATTGATATTTGATGATGATTACAAGCATGGCCGATGCATGCGATTAGGGACATCCAGGCATTTCCCAATGACTCTAATCGCTTAGATCGGTCGTGTTTCTAACATTTGATAGAGTCCTTGATAAAAGCTTTTGAGAACAAGCTGCTTTTCCTTTCCACTTCCATGCCTTAAGACTCTCACTTTATGCAGGTTATGGCTAGGACAAAAAAGACAGCAAGGAAGTTGTACCCATAGGGTCAGAAACAAAATGCCCAGGAGCAAAATGAGAAGGGACGAGCTCCCTAGAGAGTCAAGGAAGTGCATCAGAGAAGTCTTCAAAGAAAAAGGTCAACTACCATGTAAAGTCCTTGAGGGAAATAAGAAGAGCTCAAAAGTTTGTGGGACTCATGATCCCCAAACTTCCTTTTATGAGATTTGTCAAGCAGATCACAACCAATCTCTATTGTATGATGAAGAGCACATCCTTTATCAATGTGAAGTGGAAAACTCAAGCACTTCTATGCTTGCAAGAAGCTGCAAAGGACTTTGCAATTGACTTTATGAATGAAGCTTATTTATGTGCAGCTCATTCTCATAGGGTGACCTTGATGGCAAAAGATTACGTGATTGTATCAAGAATAAGATATAAGTTTGACAAATATCTTGTGCCTATTGATCACCATGATAAAAAATTCTTTGATATTCTCAATATACCCCTAGCACTAGCACCCAAATCAACACTTGTAATTGAAGAGATCAACCTTGAGGTCACTCATGATCATGAAACAAGAAATGCAGCAAATAGTGAGGAGGAGAGGAAAAAGAAGGGATTATTAACAGAGGAAAGTGTTATCTTAAACTATTTAGAAGCTACAAGAGGCAAATAAAGAACTTCTTAAGAAAGGAGATGGGTAGGTAATAGTTAATGTTGCAATGGCATGCAGAATTTCCTTGACATAAGACCAAAAGACAACAAGATCTTGAGGGAGTTTCATGATGAAATATCAGATAGTGTAGTCAACATTTCACTCAGCTATTATCTACAAGCCATAAAATGCTCTTGTATTGCTTAATTTTCTAGTTCTTAAATTGAATTTTTATTTCTTGAATTGTAGGGTCCTTCTGCAACAATGTGAGGTAGCAGTTCAAAGAAAAGGATTTATCAAAGATCCTCTTGTGACTCAGTGTTTTTTGTATAAACATGGAGATGCGAAATCCTTTCTAAAGAATTTTACAAAAGAGGTAGAATGTGTTATCTACCCATGTACTGAGAATTAAGTATTCATCTTCATTTTGAAAAGTAGCATTTGTTTCATTAAAGAAAATATATTTACATGAAACTCATTGAGAGGGGCCATTGGAGTCTTATTATTGTTGACTTCAATGCATATCATGCTCTTTTCCTGAATTCTCTTAAATCACTACATGGGAATTGCAAAGTGTAAGTTGCTATACATTTTGTTATTTTCTATCTAAGAGCCATGCCATCCATTCTAATTTTCACTATACAATGCAGTGCTACTAAGCTTCTCAAGATGCATACTGATCAGAATTTTCTTGGAATTGCTAAATTGAATGAACAAAAGAAATTTGGATACATACAAATTCATGTCCATTGTAGAAAGACGCAATGGCATGTGGCTGGAGAGTGATTGCAAATGCTGTAAGATTATTGGAAATGCCTTAACCGTGTTTATATGCCTTGACTAATATAATGTTTTATTGAACCTCTTGGGAGTTAAACAAAAGTTCATTGCATGGTCCAACCAAAATTTGTTATGTGAAGATAAACAACAAAATTGGCTAGAGACCAACACAAACCATTATGGAAATCAGAAACGTCGGTTTGTCCTAAACACTTGGATTGTTCGTGTCACAAAAATGACTGCATTGTGGGCTTTTTTAATTCATTCTTGCTGAAAAGTTAAATTTGGACAAGAAAGAGAAGAAGGTAAAGAAGAAAGAGGACACGATGGATACAAGCGATATGGGGACGAAATTTGGACTAACTTTACATAAAATAATGTCACCTAGATTTTAAACTTCTTTGCTATCGTATTCCCTACCTAAAACATCATCAATATCTAAAATAGAGACTCTCCTATTCAACCACATTGTTTTTATTTTTTGTAATAACATGTTTTTAAAGCATGCTACAAAGACATAAATAGGCAAAAACCATTGAATATTAATCCTTCTCGAAATTCGGCCTACTAACATTGCTTTTTGGATGTCAAATTTCATTTTGCATAGAAAACTTGAAACCGTTGAATGATGAGGAGCATCTCAATCTAATGAAAAGATGGAACGATCTGGCACATGTACAAGATTTTCATAAGAACTCCTCCCTGATGGCACTTGATAATCTGCATAATGGACAAATAACTCTATGCTATTAAAAAATTGAACACATTTGTCTGCATACATAAGTTTTGCATATTCTTTATGGAGAACTCTGAATGTTCCTGTTAAACATTCAAGAGGTTGAAATTCCACAATATTGGAAGGAAACATATCTGCAATAAAAAAACATATATGTTGTTATACAAAAACAACTAGAATGATAGAAGAACATTGTAAAACTTCACTTACAGTACGAAGGGAATTGCAGATGATTTTCTAGAACAAGATCCTTAGCGGTGTACACATGTTGTACTCGTGCAAACCAACTGCATCTCTTCAATTTGAAACTGAGAATACATCCCTTCTAGTGGTTTCTTGTGTCATCCCTTTTGGCACGCTTGACTTTATGGGCACCTCTGCAATGAGGAAGCATAGTTACCCATTCATTTACTTTCACAGAAAGAGGTTTCCACAAAGAATCCTCTCTTCTATTGTAAACTTCACATGAGGTTACACAATTGGAAGGACGATGAGAAGAAGAATCCATTTGAACTAAGAAGAAGAAGAATGCTCAAAGCGAGAAACCGACATTCACAAACTTTGGTAGTATTTATAGAGAAAAAGGCTTTGTACACGTGGAAACTTTTGATTTGATATAAACCGTGTTGCCAAATGATCATGAAATTTTGTGAACCCAAAAATATTTCTTATCTTAAGAAATCAATTCCTTCTTGGAAATTTAAGAATATGCTTTGTGTAGTGTGCAAAAATATCTTTTTTTGCATCAAACCAAAAAATTGTACACTGAATACGAGAATCCTCATCACTTTAGCGGTGCTTTTAGAGAATATTGTATTAAAAAAAGAATTTCTTCATACAGTAAAAAGAGAGAGCAATGTTATATTCTTGTACATGTGGAAAGACTATATTTGTCAATTTCCTTAATCTGTCATTAGCAAACAACCCCTTTTCAGCTGTTTTTCCCCCTAATGATGACAAGCATGTAAGTGAGAATGTACTAAAAATAGTACATACAAATGTTTAGGGTCCTGCAAAGACCACATCTATGGGTGCTTGCAAATTTTATATTACTTTCATTGATAACTATACACGAAAAGAGTGGGTATGTTTCATGAAAGAGAAGAGTGAGGTGTTCACTCACTTCCAAAATTTTAAAGCTATGGTGGAAAAGCAGACAGGAAAGTATATTCAGACATTAAGGTATGATGGAGGAGGTGAATATATGTCAAATGAGTTCAGTACCTTTCTTAAAAGTCATGGAATTCGATGTTATTTTTGATGTAGGTACATACCACAATAGAATGGCACTACCGAATGCAAAAATAGACATATTGTAGAAATAGCAAGAGACTTGATGTCTAAGAAGAATATGCCTCATTGTTATTGGGCAAAAGCTATGCATACTACTGTATACATCATGAACTGAACACTGACTGCTGTTGTACATCAAGTTACACGTGAAGAGAAGTTTACAAGTAACAAGCCAAACTTATCACATCTCAAAGTTTTTAGCTGTATTGCATATGTACATGTTCCAGATGAGTTGGGGATGAAGCTTGATGCAAAAGCAGAAAAATGTGTCTTCATTGGATACTCCCTTGAGCAAAAGGGACATAAATGTTATAACCCACTCACACGACAGGTGAAGATGAGCAGAGATGTGGTATTTGATGAAATGTCAAGCTTCTATGCTGATGCCAAAGATGGGCTTAATCTTGAATCAAATGACAAAGAAAATGCTAAAAAATCGAGTGCAGAATCTCAAGTTTTGAGTGGACTTGATGCATCACCAAGCAGTAGTTCCAAATCAAATCCATGGAGTGGAAGACTGTGTGGAAATTTCAATCTAGCAAATTCATCAAATACATCCAAGAAAGGTAAAGAAAAGCTTACTATTGGTAGTAAAACATGTCTTGAAGATGTTGATGGAGATTCAAGTGGTTCAAAAAAGAATCTTGATGAGGAACTTGCATTGCCCTCTATGAAGGCTCAAGGAGTTAGAAAGGCACATGTAGATGATATAGATAGAAGTGACCCAGGACCAAGAAGATCTCAGAGGATGGTGAATTCTATACAACGACTAACATATGATAGTTACATGGCTCATCATTGTGCCTATATGACAAAGGTAATATAAGATGTTGAACCTTCTTGTTTTGAAGATGCAATTGGAAATGCAGATTAGGAAAAAGCTATGGTTGAGGACATGGCTGCACATTATGGAAACGAAACATGGAAGCTGGGAAAGAAACCCATAGGCTGCAAGTGGGTTTACAAGGTAAAGCACAATGCTCATGGTAGCATAAGTAGGTACAAAGCACGATTGGTAGCAAAGGGATATGCACAGACATATGACATTGATTATGAGGAAATATTTAGCCCCGTAGCTAAAATTGCTACTCTTGCATTAGCTATAATAAAAGGATATGATTTTATATCATATGCATCTGAAGAATGCTTTCTTACATGGTGAATTACAAGAAGAAGTATACATGGACCAACCACAACGATATGAAGATTCAAAGCATCCGGAAAATCTTTGCAAGTTGCAAAAGACTTTGTTTGGGCTGAAGCAAGCTCCTCATGCATGGCATGCAAGGATTGCTGATTACTTAACCACCATTAGGTTTTCTATGTGAAATGTAGATAATTCACTATATGCAAGAAAGGGTGATGATGATATCACAATTGTGGCTATTTATAGTGATGACTTGATTGTAGATGGTGATAATGAAGAAAATATTAAAGAGGTAAAGCAACTACTTATGCAAGAACTTGACATGAAAGATCTTGGTGTGATCTGCTACTTCTTGTGCATTGAGTTTATACATATAAAAATAGGTATATGGATGTTGCAAAGGCAATATGCCTTGAATATACTGCAAAAGGATGCTATGGCTGATCATAAGCCAATTTCTATGCCATAAGATCAGAATTTGAAGTTGGATACTACATCACGTAAAGCATTGGAAAATGCTACAATGTACATGAAAACTTTGGGAAGTCTTATATATCTCACAATCACAAGGCGTAATCTAAGATATGCTATTGGACTTGAAAGTGAGTTTATGTAGGTTCCGAGGAAGCAACATTTGGATGCTTTGAGGTGCACTCTATGTTATGTGAGTGCTACTTTGGATTCTGCATTGTTTTATGAAGCTAGTGTAGATTTATAGGTTCATGGATACTTTGATGCAGATTGGGCTCGTAGTATTCTAGATAGAAGATCTGCTAGTGGCTTTCTATTCTCACTTGGAGGTGCAACTATTACGTGGAGCAGCAAGATGCAACCCACTATTTCTTTGTCAAGTACAAAGGTTGAGTATAGAGGTGATGCAATGGCAGTATGTGAGGCATCATGGTTGGAGATGCTACTTGCAGATTTAGGTGTGAAAGTGCAAAAGCCTATCACCATCTATTGTGATAATCTTAGTAGGATACAGTTAGCAAAGAACGCTCTTTTTCATGCTAAAATAAAACATATCTAGGTACATTATCACTTCATTAGAGAGAAGGTATTAGCAGGTGATATTCTTGTTTATGTGAGAACATATGAGCAGGTTGTTGATATTTTCACTAAAGCACTTGGATCAGAGAAGCCAAAGAAGTTTCGAAAGATGCTTGGATTAGAGGACATGGTGTTGAGTTGTTTTTAGGTCATTCTTGTACATTCCTATTTTATGTAATAGAAGAAGAAGATCATTCTTTCTTGCCTCAATCTGAGTATGTGCTTCTCTTTGATTGTGAGTTTGTGTGTGTGTGTGTGAGCTCTCTTTCTTATCTCCTTCCTCATGATATATGTCAGGAATCTTTTTTTGATGCAAGTGGAAGACTTACCCAACCTCGCCATAGGAGATGTATGCTAGTTGTTCATAGGTGCTCAATAAGCCTAGTTGGCTTCTTTCGGGTAAGTGTACATATGTAATGGAGTCAGTGGTTCACTATGCAAGTTTTCATGCCAATACTTTTAGTCTTATGAGATTTTGACACTAGTCATATTCTCATTTTCCAAAGGAGATTTTGATAGATGTTTTCTATATTTTTTTGGTTTTTCTAGCTATACACTGGTCGATTCACTCATTGACACACTTATTGAACATATTCACTCTCATATAATCCTGTTGGTTGGTTATTAATATTCATTAATCCATTTTCCTAGGGAGACTATTGATCTTTTCCCCAAATCTCTCACTTGGTCATCCTTTATTGAACCTTAGTGGTCCTTGGACTATTGTAGGTCCATTTTCATTCTAGTTAGTTCTCTATCATCAATGGCATAAAAAATCTTAGGTGCATCTAGTGGATCAAGTTCTTGTGCTCGTGTCTCTAATAGGAGCTAAAACTTGCAAGGCAAGACCATTTGGAGATCTAGAGATCTGATGGCACAAACGTTTCTCTATGGAAGAATCAGATAAAAGACGTGCTCATTAGAGGAGACAATAGACGCTAGTAAATGGAATCGTAAAGAAGCATGTTGGTATGGGCGATGATGATTGTGATGAGTTCGATGAAATGGAAAACTCTACCACTTGATTGCACCTGGGTGATAATGTTTATTTTATAGTTTTGGACTCAAAAAGTGTAGAGGCACGTTGGAAGAAGTTATGCAACACATATGAAAAAGAAACAAAATCAAAAAAGTGTATCAGATAAGAAAGTCATTTGCCCTTCGCATGGAGGACATATATAGTGTTGCTGCTCATCTAAATGAGTTTGATGCTTTAATATCTCAGTTGTAGGCTCAAAAAATGGGGATGGATAATGAAATGAAATCACTCTTGTTGTTATACACATTGCCATCATCATGGGATACGTTCTACACAACTATTAGCAATAGTGAACTTGGTGGT
Source organism: Ceratopteris richardii (assembly GCA_020310875.1). NCBI lineage: Eukaryota > Viridiplantae > Streptophyta > Polypodiopsida > Polypodiales > Pteridaceae > Ceratopteris > Ceratopteris richardii. The sequence continues at coordinate 50,571 of MU260637.1, forward strand.
AAATTGGTCTATGATAACATACGTGGAGCACTCGTGAGTGAGGAGATTTGTAGGAAATCTATGGTTGGTCATGAAAGTTGAGATGTATATAATGCTCATGATTCTTACCAAGGAGAGAATTAGCAACATGGGCAGAGCAGCAACAAGGAAAAGGATAGTCAATGGAATAAGAGTTGAAGTAAATCAAGGAAGAATGATATAATATGTCACTATATTCATAAGAAAGCACAAATGAAGAAAGAATGCTAAAGGTGAAGGTCAAAATGTTGATGGGCATCTTAAACAACTACTTGCACCATCTACTTTGAGTGTGAAGATTGAAGAAATCAATGCTATTTCTAATGATTGTGATGTATTCACACTTGAAAATACTAGAAATAACTTATTAGCAATTACGGAATAGCCTATGGCTTCTATTTTGCATGGTTGTTTGGCCACATATCTCGTAGTGGAATGGAAAATCTTTCTCATTCTAGCAACTAACTTGTGTCTTCTTTCTCTTATTTTTCATTTTGTGAGCATTCCCAATATGGAAAGCAAACTAACAATGTGCATAAAATGCACATTCAATCTTCAATTCAGGCATTTGATCTCTTTTATAAAGCACATTGACTCTTCAGTTCAGCCTTTAGATGTCCTTCATACATATGTGTGTCGTCTTATGTCCACAAGGTCATTAGGTGGTTCTCTTTACTTCGTTGCTTTCATAGATGATGCTACTAGAGAAGTCTAGCTATATCCTATCAAATTGAAGGATGAGGTATTCTCTACTTTCAAAAAATGGCTTGCTTCAATGGAGACTAAAGAAGAAACGAAGCTTAAAGATTTACATTCAGATAATGAGGGTGAGTATAGCTCACATGAATTTAGCCTTTTCCATCACTCTAGAGGAATTCATAGAGAGTTTAGAGCTCCTTACACCCTAGTATAGAATGGTTTAGCTTAAAGATGAATAGAACTATCTAGGATAGAGTAGTTTCTATGCTCCATCATGCAAACCTTTCACAAAGCCTTTGAGGAGAAGCAATATTAATTAGAATTAAGGTGATTAACCTTTCACCTAGTACTACCAAAGGTGTGAAACTGGCACAAGAGTTGTGGATAGGGCAGCCACTATATTATGATCGTCTTCGAGTTTTTGGGTATGAAGAATATGTTCATATACCCAAAAATCTTAGAACAAATATCTACCATCAGTCAAAGAAATGTGTTTCTCTTGGATATGGTTGAGAATAACAATTTGGATATCACTTATGGGATCCTCAAACATGATCAATGGTTAGAAGTAGTGATGTCCTTTTCAATGAGGCTAAGATGCATAAACAACCCATTAAGGAGGTTGAGTGAAGAGAGTGGTTTTTAAGGATACTAGTCCTCCAATTCCCATGTATAATAATGTTTCACATAGGAATGGTCTAGAAAATGTCCAATCAAATCAGTCTACAAATGTTCTTGTCTAGAAATCATTGATACTCTCTACCTCCATCTCACATCCACATGATACATATGTTTTAGTTTTGGATTTTTGTGTACCTAAGAACCAACTTAGGGACTTGTGGAGAAAGAGACTATACCTCAATCCCCCTCAAGTGCATATAGTGGGGATTCACGCTTTAATGCATTCAAATGATGATCAATGCAAATGAGTTACTCAAAGAGTGCAAACAACGCAAAGACTATTCGAAACAAGCTTTAACTGTCATTTATGGTTTCATGATACTTGGAGCAGCTGCCAACAGTAAATTGAGATTTTCTCTTAACTTTGAACTTGGAATATAGCAAATAGCATATGCATTTCGAAGCTCTCCAGAAACGCATCCAATGGTGTATTTTCACTCAATTCTGACGCTTCTACTTCAAGTTATGAGCAAAATATTGAGTCGTGGGAATGACCTTCCCACACTTCAGCACTTCCTACACTTCACACATGCCTTAACCACAACAAACAAACACTTTCATGGATAGACAACACTTCCTTATACTCTTTTCAAGCAACACACATGCATACAAGCTCACAAAGAAGATGATATAGAGAGGAGAAGACACAAATTCGAATTTCTGTGCTCTTGATTCTCACAATGGCAAAAAGTCTTTACAAAGAGTCACAAATTGACTTATATACATGTGCCCTAAAAATGGTCCTTTCACACAAGAGACCGGCACTTTATTCACTAAAAGGCTAATTTCCTACTAATTTACATGGGTAAGCTACTAATCTTCTGTGGAGATGCATCTAGAGGACTCCTCTAGTGCTTTTACATCAAAAATGATATTACAAAATGATTATGATACAAAAATAAGGTGTCCAAAATTGGAAAAATTTTGGGGCCCATCTTTTTCTCTGCCTTGTGCTCTTCTTCGCTCTGCAACACTCTCCCCCTCTTTGTCTCTGTCGTCCCTTGACAGGCTTTACTTCTTGTCTTCAGCTTATTTAAGAGGTCTTAATACACGCACCCAGCGGTCGAAGTGACAACAAGGACTGGCAGACAATTGGTTATCTTATCCGAGGTATGTCCTTTGCTTCTGTTTGCCCCTTGGTATTCCATATATCACATATCTAGGTTGCCGTATTCAGCTAGGTTGCCACGCACGCCACCAGTGACCTCTTTCTAGCTTTTGGTCCTCTGATTTGTCCTGGTTGCACACATCTGACCCTGTTGTATTGCTTTGAGCCTATTTACTTTCTTTTCATCGCACGCTGTCAGCGGAAGGATTAGTACCTACCAATTATCTTCTTGCACTTCCTGGATACTTTCCTGGCCCTGGTTCCTCCTTCCACCTACCTGCTTTTTCCTTGATATGTGCCCCTGCGGGGCTTTGTGCAGAGATGGGTGTTTTGCCCCTGTGGGGCTTCTTGTAGAGATGTATCTTCAGATATGATCTTTTTAATGAAGCTTCTTTCTTTGTCTTCTTCTTTTCTTCTTTTTACTTGTCTCTCCCTCAACACTGCCCCCCTCCTGAACTCTGTCGTCCTCGACAAGCTTTGGGAGTCGACGGGAGTATGTTCTATATACTTTTTGCTCTGTTTCATTAAGCAGATTGGCTTCACGTATCATTAGCTGCTTCCACTGTTCTGCTTTCACACCGTCATGTGGTGGTTGTCGATGATCGGTGAAGAAGCTTAGCTCATATGCCACTAATCTGGCATTCAAGTTAGATGACATCTTTAAGAAGATTTCTGAATCAATTTCAAAAAACCCTGTGAAAAAGGCTTCTTCGAATGTCTGCATATATGAACTCGGCAAAAACATCAACCTAGAATAATATGCCATTATTGTTGGTCAGCTAGGCATAACAGATAAGTAAAAAACAAGAATATATGTTCCTTGATTAATGCCAATGAAGTTCAAAAATGTATATGCCGCGTGTTTGAAGACCTTTAATACTGTAAGTATCATACTGAGTATTTTATTGGTCATCTTGATAGTTAAATCGGGTACTGTTGCATAACTCTGCAGCCAAAATTCAATGGTTTTTACCATGTAGTCTTCCGTTGGTAGATAATTATGAGGTGGACTTGGAAGTAGCGGATAATTCAGCCATTGTTTATTAATAGCGCAATTCTTTTGCATATCCAAAAATTCTCTGGCTTCTCGACGACGTGGTATTGGACAAAAAGAAGGATTTACCTGTGATGAGTATGGGGCCGCTTGCCAATGCACCCATAATGTAGGATGTTTCTCCAAAAATTTTCTCCTCCAAACAGGCTGTGCTGCTTCAAATTCCTCTTGAGTATAGTTGAACGTGTCATTGTTGAGCTGCAGCTGCTCGTGTGGGTTTTTCTGTGTGATCTTCTTTATGTATTGTCTTGTTTTCTCTTTCAATAGCCCATACGGAATGTTGAAAGGCTTCGTGATCGTCTCCAAGTCTTTTCCTTTAATCCTTGCTTCTTTCATGACTTTTATGACTTCATTTTCAAAATTTTCTATCAACCGGGACACCAATAGTGCCCGTTCCTTTTGACTTATTTCTGCAGTATATGGCATTGGATGATCATCATGTGGTTCTGCCATCTGCTCTTTTATTGGAGAATTATAAATCGGGGGAGATAGAGGACGTACCTGATGGAGAGTGTTAATCTCCAAAAGAACAAGTTAACCTTGAATTTAGATCACCTCTATATCAAGATTAACCTTAGACTCCACCAAACTTAGAGATCATTCACCAATTTATCAGGAAATTGGTTATTCTGAAAAATTCAATTTCTTTAGAAAAGTCTGCTGCAGATTAATCACTCATTGACTAATTAATTCTGTAAAGTTCTTGACAAAACTTTGCACAACACTTCGCCTTGAGATTGCGCAACTTTACCAAGTTAAATTTCTCAAAATGATTGAGTACACACTGAGAAATGTGTGAAACACTTTACCTATGTCTGAAGGAGCTTCTCTGCAATGGCGACTTTGACACCTGCAACTTCTTAGCACTAGTTCTCACAATGTCGAACCCGTTTGATCAAGATCTTTTAGCCATAGATGGCTTACCTTCCAACTTAGATTTTAAGCCCTCACTTGTGTAAAACTTTACACTGTGGACTGAGCACTGACCATTTCTTTGAAGATGAAATGTGCGCCAGTTCTGACGACTCTTAGAACATCTTTACATATGAATGTTCCTAAACAAAATTCTCTCAGCCTGATTGCAATTAACCTCTCAAACTCTAGCCATAGATAGATTAGCTATGGACTTAGATACGTACAAAAGGATTCCTCAAAAGATTAAGCACAGAATGAGAATGGGAGAGAAGATCGACGCGCAGAATTCTACAACATTTTCTTCTTCATTACTTTTCATACATATGGTTGATGATACATCCAATGTTCATCACCTATTCACCTATTGTCTTCTCTATCTGATCTATGTCACTCTCCTACTACGAATACGTATCTGTAGATATATATACGAGTCTAACTCGTCATCTTTTTCAAATACATTGAACTATTTACAAGAGTAATATACAAAAGAAACATTTCTGATTCTATTCTCTTCCTTTGAGAGTAATCTTCATCCCTCCACATATCTTTTCACTTTTGGACTTCATGTAATCACTTATTGATGATTGCTCTGCTCCAACAGCTCCCCCTCAATCTTCAATTGTGATTACCTGCATTTTCTTTATTCCTGCCATATCTTTAAACCTCTGCAACTTAGGTCCATCCAAAATTTTAGTCATCATATCTGCAAGTTGATCTTTTGTAGGGGTGTGTATGACTTCAATTTCCTTCTCAATGACCTTCTCTCTCAGGAAATGATACTGTATTTCAATATGCTTAGTTCTAGCATGAAACACAGGACTAGTTGCCAAGTATAAAGAACTCATGTTGTCTCCACAAACAATAGGAGTACTTTGAACCACATCAAAAACTTTCATAAGTGTCTTTAGCCATATTACCTCCTTTGCAGCTTCCACCATACCTTTATATTCTGCCTCTGTAGATGACAAAGCAACTGTATGTTGCTTCTTAGAACACCATGAAATCAATTTGTCTCCTACATAACACAAGTATCCATGTGTTGATCTTCTATCATCCACATTACCTGCCCAATCTGCATCACTATATATCTTCACTCTTGTATCAGAAGTAAATCCATAGTACAACCCTTCTCTGAGTGTACCCTTGATGTACCTAAGTACTCTTTGTCCTGCAATCCAATGTTCCTTTCTAGGACAATGCATAAATTGTGAAAGCACACCAACTGCATATGACAAATCAGGCCTTGTTAATGTAGCATAAATCAAGCTACCAACCAAACGTTGATAGAGTTTCATATCTCTGAACTCTTCTCCTCCAAACCTAGACAATTTATGGTTTACTTCCAAAGGTGTAGGTGCAACCCTGCAATCTTCCATTTTAAATTTGGTTAGCAAATTTTTAAGATACCTTTCTTGGGTCACATATACTCCATGTTGAGTATAAGAAATCTCCATTCCCAAGAAGAATGATAGGTTCCCCAAATCACTGATTTTGAACTCTTTCTCCATCTGCTTCTTGATCATTTGTATTCCTTTATCATCTGTTCATGTAAGTATTATGTCATCAACATAAATACAAACATAAATGAACCCATCTTCACTTGCTTTGACTAGCAAGCTACTATCTGCCTTTGATGCTTGAAATCCAAGATCATTCAAGAATTTTACAAGCCTATAATTCCATGCCCTTGGGGCTTGCTTTAACCCATACAAAGCTCTCTTGAGCTTACACACATAATTTGGATTCACTTGATCTTTGAACCCATCTGGTTGCTCCATGTAAACTTCATCTGAAATATAACCATTCAAAAAAGCATTTTTAACATCTAATTGAGACAACTTCCAACCTTTGCAAGCAGCAATTGCAATGAGGGTTCTAATTGTTGTCATCTTTGCCACAGGACTATAAGTCTCATCATAGTCCACTCCATATGTCTGTGCATACCCTTTCACAACAAGTCTAGCTTTGTATCTAGACACACTTCCATCTGCAAATCTTTTTGTTTTATAAACCCACTTACATCCAATAATTTTCTGGCTATTAGGTTTAGGAACCAGATCCCAAGTCTCATTCTCTATCAATGCATCATACTCCTCTTGCATGGCTTCTTCCCAATTTCTCTTGCCTTTGGCTTCATCATATGTAGATGGATCTTCATCTGCTTTTATCAAATAAGCATAATCTTTAGTAGTCAAGAATGAGGTGTCATAGCTATACCTTGTAGGTTGCCATTTGTGCCTAGTTGACCTCCTAACTTCTGCACTTCTTGAAGTCTCTGGTTCATCACATTCTGGATCAAACCTTGGCCTCTTTTCAACTTCAACCTGTACTTCATTGTTCTCACTTTCATCAAATAATTGAATCTTTGCTTTACCTTTTCTTTGTTCCACTACTTCTTCATCATCTGCATGTACATTATATTTACCTGCATACCAAGTACCTTGCTCATCAAATGTAACATCCTTGGATACAACTAATTGCTTTGTGGATGGACTCCACAACCTGTATCCCATTTGTTTATCATCATAACCAATGAATACATACTTTTCTGCCTTAGGCTCCAACTTATGCCTCAATTGAGATGGCACATATGCATATGCCAAGCATCCAAATATTCTGCAATGATCCAAGGTAGGTTTCTTACCCCACCAAGCTTCATATGGTGTCATACCTTGCAAAGCTTTACAAGGCAATCTATTGACCAAATATGTAGCTGTATTTACAGCCTCTGCCCACAAATAATTTGGACAATTCTTCTCTTTCATCATGGACCTTGCAAACTCATCCTATTTCTTCTTTCTGCTACCCCATTTTGTTGAGGAGAGTACCTGCAAGTAACTTCTCTCTTTATACCTGCATTCCACAAATAATCATTGAACTCATTTGAAAAATACTCTCCCCCTCCATCTGACCTTAGTCTCTTCAATTTTTGACCTGTAATCCTTTCTGCATATGCATGATAGTGTTTAAATGTATTAAACACTTCTGACTTTTCTTTAATCACATAAATTGTGATCCACTTGGTAGCATCATCAACATATATGACATAATATCTTGAACCATTTATACTAAAGTCCTTTGAAGGACCCCACACATCTGTATGCACCAATTCAAGTCTTTCTGAATACATAAACCCATGCTTGGAATAGGATTGCTTATAAGCCTTACCTAATTGACATGCCTCACATCTGTATGTCATGTGTTGACCTGCAATGTTAGGCAATCCAAACACTGAATCATTGTTAATCATTTCTTTGATACCTCTTTCATTAAAGTGTCCAAGTCTTTTGTGCCAAAGATCCAATTCTGACACCTTCTGCTCTCCATATGTGAACATAGCATGTCCAACATTTCCTTGTACCTTCAATGTGAAAAGCCTTCCTTCTTTCTTTCCTGTAACAACCTGTTTATACCCTTGACTAGGGTCTTCAACATAAACTCCATCATTTGTGAACCTTACCTCATATCCTTTTTCCACAATTTGACCTACACTGATCAAATTCTTTGGGATTGTGGGAACATAAAGTACCTTACTCAGAAGAGTACTCCCATCCTTAGCTTTAACTGAACCAATTGACTTTAACTTATGCTTTGTATTATCACCTGTCTGAACTGTATGCTAAATTGCATTATGATCTAGGTCAGTCATCAAAGCAATATTTCCACTTAAATGATTACTACATCCTGAATCAATGTAGAACACTCTCATGTCCTCATGTGAGGTTTCACATGTATTCATAATGAGAGTCGAGTCCTCCTTCTGATCTGATGTATAGTTGTAGTAGGTGTTATTATAGGATTGATTTTGGAAGCTTCTTCCTCCACCTCTTCCAAAGGAATTCCTACCACCTCTACCTCTGAAGTTTCCTCTTTGAAATCTACCACCTCTTGCTCTTTGATTAAAGTTCTGATAATTACCATTGTTTTGATTATTATGCCAACAATCATGAGATAGATGATTGGTCTTACCACATATCCAACAAGCTCTTGCATTATCTTTATTGTTTCTTCCTCTTCCTCTACTTCTGCCACTTCCTTTTCCTCTTATGAAATTTGCTTGGTTTGATGTACCTTCTTCTTCACCTGATTGTTGCTTTCCTTTGTTAGCTTTCTTCTTGTCTTTAGAGTACATTGCATGACCTGCACTCTTATCAACATCTCCTTTGACATCATTCTCAAAAGTTAGCATATGACCTAACAATTGATTCAAATCAGGAGTAAAGTGATCTAATGAAAGTTCTGTAGATAAAATGAAAGGCTTCCACTTCTCATCTCCTCTTAGCCCTGTGAGTATTTGTCTTACCAATTTGTCTTCTTCAATGTCTTCATCCACTGCACCTAGAGAATCTGCAATGTCCTTCATCTTTGTCACATAATCAGAGATTGATTGTGAGGCCTTCTTCTTGAAAGTAGTAAATTCTGCCCATAGTGAAGCCTTCCTTGATTTGGTTGTGTTTTGGAAATGTTCCTCCAAAGCATTCCAAATGTCACATGCACTTTCAAGTCCTCTAATGTGAGGAAGCAAATAGTCATTGACTGCCATGTAGATTATGCTCCTTGCTTGAGCATCCTTGTTCATCCAATTCTTCAAATCTGCAAGCTCCTCCCTAGTTGGAACACTAGGATCTCTGAATTCTGGCTTTTCTTCATCTCCTGTGATGTATCCTATCAGATCTTTGCTCATAAGATGAGCTTCCATCCTCATAGACCATGCAGGATAGTTCTCTCTATCCAACTTTTCAATTTGGAGACTATCTCCCATCCTTGCTTCACCTGTAGTCTCAAAACTTTAGACTTTACAAGGAATAAATGTACCTTTACTTCGAATGTTGCTCCTTCTGATCTTGCTGATGGCTTCAATGTATCTACCTTCAAGTTTTCTTCAACCTTTATCCTTATTCACCTTCAAGATGTAAAGATTTGTATTTCTGCAGTAGTCGGAGTCTTCTTCACTTCAATTTTGACACAACCTGCTCTGATACCACTGATGGAGAGTGTTAATCTCCAAAAGAACAAGTTAACCTTGAATTTAGATCACCTCTATATCAAGATTAACCTTAGACTCCACCAAACTTAGAGATCATTCACCAATTTATCAGGAAATTGGTTATTCTGAAAAATTCAATTTCTTCAGAAAAGTCTGCTGCAGATTAATCACTCATTGACTAATTAATTCTGTAAAGTTCTTGACAAAACTTTGCACAACACTTTGCCTTGAGATTGCGCAACTTTACCAAGTTAAATTTCTCAAAATGATTGAGTACACACTGAGAAATGTGTGAAACACTTTACCTATGTCTGAAGGAGCTTCTCTGCAATGGCGACTTTGACACCTGCAACTTCTTAGCACTAGTTCTCACAATGTCGAACCCGTTTGATCAAGATCTTTTAGCCATAGATGGCTTACCTTCCAACTTAGATTTTAAGCCCTCACTTGTGTAAAACTTTACACTGTGGACTGAGCACTGACCATTTCTTTGAAGATGAAATGTGCGCCAGTTCTGACGACTCTTAGAACATCTTTACATATGAATGTTCCTAAACAAAATTCTCTCAGCCTGATTGCAATTAACCTCTCAAATTCTAGCCATAGATAGATTAGCTATGGACTTAGATACGTACAAAAGGATTCCTCAAAAGATTAAGCACAGAATGAGAATGGGAGAGAAGATCGACGCGCAGAATTCTACAACATTTTCTTCTTCATTACTTTTCATACATATGGTTGATGATACATCCAATGTTCATCACCTATTCACCTATTGTCTTCTATATCTGATCTATGTCACTCTCCTACTACGAATACGTATCTGTAGATATATATACGAGTCTAACTCGTCATCTTTTTCAAATACATTGAACTATTTACAAGAGTAATATACAAAAGAAACATTTCTGATTCTATTCTCTTCCTTTGAGAGTAATCTTCATCCCTCCACATATCTTTTCACTTTTGGACTTCATGTAATCATTTATTGATGATTGCTCTGCTCCAACAGTACCTCTACCTTGTCAGTAGGATTTTCTTGTCTTGGCTCTACTGGTGTCCCGATTGGTGTTTGCTCTGTTGCTTTAACGTTTAATTTCGTAAGTCGGTTAGTCTTTTCTTTAATTTCTTGCATTGCTGCCCTTAGAGCTTCTTTTGTCGCAAACAACTCATTGCCAATTTCTGCTACCTGATCCATGTTTTCACTATAACTCACGACGAGTTTGCCATTGGACGTATTCAGTTGCTTTTTGAGCTCATTGGTGTCTTGAATGTACTTATGTTCCCATTCTGCTCTCAATGCTTGCTCGTGTTTCAATAAATCTGTATATTTCTCAATTTGATCTCTTATTTCCTTTTGGTCAGCAACTGTAGTCTCTTGTTTCTCTAGAGGTTGATCATATAGCAATGACTTCATCAGTTCTATATTTCTTTGGTAAATTGTCATTTTCCTCCATGTACACCTTTAGTTGTGTTTCGAGCAGATTACTTCTAGCTTTCATTCTCTCCTTGTCTGCTTCACTAGCTTCGTGTTGTCTTTGTAATTCAGCAAGTTGTGTCTGGAGCTGATGATGTTGTTTCATCAATGTATTACATTGCTCTTTAACTGTGGTTATCTCTGTATCCTTAGCAGAAATTTCTTGTTGGGCCTCGATGAGCTTTGCGGATAGTTGTTCACTCATGATTTGGAACTGATTCTTTTCCCTCATGGCCTTGTCATAATCCGCATTGGTTTCCATCATTTGTTGTTGTGTATCCATGGCTGTTTGTATCATTTGCTTGACAACAGGTTTCAATTGAGTCACATCCACATTTAACCATGTGGTAGGGATACTAGGTTCTGATCCGGTTGTCACATCTTTCCCTTGTGCCACGTGTAATGTAGTATCATGGGGTTGCCTAATATGAAGTTGGATCCTTGGCTCAGCCTCCATGTTGTCAATCTTGCCTTGAGGTGTATCATCAGGCACTTCAATCATAATTGGCTCCTTATTTGGTTGTAGGCCTGAGTCCTGGTCCACTGGAGTTTGTATTTCATCTTTGATCGGTGGCACTACATCTTTATTAGTCATTGGAACTTCCTTGATACTCATCTTTGACTTATCATTCAATTGAATGACGTGCTCTGGTTCAGTGGGTTCTTCCATGCTCTTTGCGTGTGCCTGTTGGTTGTCAGGTGTGACTTCGACTTGGTTGATCTCTGTCCAATCCTCATTGTGTGTTTCTGTGTGTATGTCAGTATCCAGGGTGTCCTTCTCAGGGCTTGATTCCTCATTAGAGCTTGATTCCTCCAACCCTATTTCTTTGTATCTGGAAGGTACTTGATGAGTATGTTCTTTACCCTTCTGTTTCTTTTCTTGGCTTGCCTGTTTGTAATGGCGACCTTGAATATTTAAATTTACTTGCCCCCGCATATACTGATGTGTTTCTTCCAGGGCTGCAGAGAGGTCTCTCTTGGTTATTGGCTGCTGTGTCATAGGAATCTTCGGTAACACATGTGTTCTCTTTGATTGTTGAGGTTGGCATCAATCGTAAGCAATCCTTCATTTCAAGAGCCTCATAAATGAGTAAGGTCAATGCCGAACTTCCATTCAAGAACTTTTTCTGACTCCACTTCTTCTTCGCTTCAAATAGGCGTTCTTGGACATATGGAGTCATATTTACTTGATTTCCGACTTGCCTCCTAGCATGTGAGAGCAGTTGCACCATGATCTTTTGAGGTGTTGTATATCTATGCATGCTTGGAAAACAAAAGTGCTGGTGCACTAAGCGAACAGCCTCTTCAATATCAGTTCTGTTGATTTCCAAAAAGGATCGCTTTTTCGGATCATGACATTCATCTTTGACATTAGTGAGTCCTTCTTGATTCCATCCGAAAGCTCTGTTAATTAGCTCATGAGTAAATTGAATGGTCTTCCATGCACCCACTTTATCCAGTACTCTTGCCTCTGGGACTGACATCTTGTTCGATGCAGATTGAAGTGTATTCATTACTTGTGTACATCTCTGAAAATCTGGCAAATATATTGGAAGTCTTAAGAATGCATCAATTCCGGCTTGTGTCCAAACATTTGTCATGCGCGATAATCCTTGTATGATGGTCTTGAAATCTTGTGACATGATAGGGAAGTAGTGATCCCTGTCCATAATCTTAATGGTTGCCATGAAGATGAGATCCGACACTAGTTGGTCATCCAAAAACCAATGGCCTCTTGCTTTTGTTATTGATTCCAATGGAAGAAGTTGGACCTCTTCCTCTTGCGTAGCTTTGGAATTAGTAGATGACATCTGCACTCAATATAGAGTATGAATTAGTGGCAAGATAGTATCAGAAATCCTCCTTCAATTGTCTTTCATAAGATTGGCAATGCTCCGCATGAATGGTGTCGTCCCTTCCACGTGAGTGTGAGAAAGGTAATACCTGGGATTTTCCCTACTTTGAGATATTTTTATGTTTTTGTCTGAAAGAAAAACCAAAAAGTTAGTTCATAGCCGAAGCGGTTATTACTTTTTTAGTAATTTTCTTTAGATTATGTACAAGTGCTCTCCTATTTCCCAAGAGGAAAATGTGCATCACTATCCTGAAATAGAAGAATAACGTGCCAAATGCTTGGCCTTGTAATGTGGCCCTATCATGCATACTTTGGATTCTGGTAACTCCAAATGTGTGCAACTCGAATTACTTGGTTGAAGACTACAGCTAATCTTGCCTTTCGACATCCAAATCTGCTTTATTATGTTGGGAGAAATCGTGTTCCCAACATTCTTGGTGAATGCAGTGCTTCTCATATGATGCTTCTGCATTGTCTGCTTTTTGAAGCTTGTAATGATGGATGAATCGTATGTAGACTCCTGCTCTATCTTGTAGTAATTGATTTTCTATCTTTTTGCCTTTAGATCATACTGATTCTCCTTGAGCATTGATTTGTCCTTTTTGAGGATTGTCCTTTGAGTACAGGACTTGGGAATCCATATTTGTGTTCGGGCCAACTGAGCATCTATCACCTTCTTCGGAATCCATACTCTAGCAATGTTTTGTGGAACTAGGTGTCCATCATGATATGTATTTTTATTCTGTCATTCGTTCTGATGTCGTGAGTAGTTCTGTTGTTGAAGATACGCTTTCACTTGATCTTTTTGGATCCAAGCCTGTCTAGTGTAAGGGATGGGGTATATCCTAGTGTGTGCTGATTCGTAAGAGTCTTGCTGACTTGTCTTTCTAGTGCTCGGTTCCTCACTGAGACTGTTTTTGGATATGACACTAATGTGTGCAAGCGGAATTTGGTGCATCCTCACATGAAGTGCTCGATGAAGGGGTTTCCCCATTGTGACTGAACATGCATTCATCACCATGCTCGTTTGAGTGATCTTGTGTGTTTATACATTTGGCTTTGACTAGTCGTTCGTCTAGCATGCTGAATACCTCACGATGTCCTATCTTGGCCGAGATGTATCCTAAGGCCAATTGAATAGTTACTTCATATTCGTACATCCAGTCTTGACCTAACACGAGCTCTTCCAATAAATCCTGATCGTGACATACTAAGAGTTTCTGTTCCATAGTATTGTTTCCGAGATGTAGAGGTAAGGTAACCTCACCTATACATTGAGTAATTTTTCCTCTTATTCCTATCAGTTGTGCCTTAGATGGGCGTAATTCCTCCTTGAGTTTTTGAGTCAATGAAAATTTGATACAACTTATAGTAGCTCCTGTGTCAATGAGAGCATCCACTAAGTGGTATTCCTTTTTTTTGGCTCCCAAATTCAAATATGGTTGCATCCTTTGTTGACCTAGGTTTTCAGTGACTCTAAAATTAGCCATTGGGACTACTTCCTCTCCTAGTTGATATCTCTCATCTCTCTCTCGCATCCATTTTTTTCGTTTTCTTATTCGTTGTAATGCTTCTTGTCTGGCTTCCTCTCGTATTCTTTCTTCCTCTAGGCGCCTATTCTTACCCCTTATCAATTGTGACATTATTTTCTCAGTTAATGGCTCTAGATATTTTTTTCACTCGACATCCACTGATATAATTTGGCAATACCTCTCCATCTAGAGTTGCTAAACTAATGGCTCTGCTGGTGGATATGCGATTGATGATTAATGGGCCATATCCTCTTTTTTGCAGTTTTTTTGCGTGTTGTTTCAGGGTATATACCAAAACTAAATCTCCTTCCTTCAGATTTTTATCTTTAATATGAGCATCAAAATATGCCTTATGTCGCCTTTTAGCAGCATAAATCCCTGCTACTGCTTGTAACCTAGTTTCATGTAACTTCTCTATTTGGTCCAATTGAGCTGAGAGTTCATGTCCCATCCACTCATAAGTTGTTGCTACTCTGAGAGTGGGTATTAAGAAATCAATTGGCAAATACACTAAGTTAAAAGGAGTAGTTCCTATGGCGGTCTTGTAGGCTACTCTGAATGCCCATAAAGCATGATGTAATTGTTTATCCCAATCCTACCTACCATTGTTCACAATTTTGGTGAGAACTGTGCACAAGATTTTATTTGAACTTTCGGCTTGTCCATTGGCTTGTGGGTGATAAGGGGCTGATTTCTTATGAATTACCAAGAATTCATTCAGTAAGGCTTCTATAACTTCATTCACAAAGTGTGTGCCTCTATCACTCACAATTTCTATCAGCAATCCAAATCTAGTGAAAACATTCTCGAAGAGAAACTTGGCCGTAGTTCTTATGTCATTTTTCTTAGTTGCTTTGGCTTCAGCCCATTTGGTTAGATAGTCTGTGGCTACAATTATATACTCGGCGTGGGACCCTTTAGCTGGGGGGCTAATAGGTCCTATGACGTCTATTCCCCATTTAGTAAAAGCTCTGGCACTCATCATGGGTTTTAGTGGCATTTCATCTCTTCTAATTGGATATTTTGTTCGTTGACATGTATCGCACCGTTGTACGTATGTTGTTGCATCTTGATGTAGAGTTGGCCACCACATTCCAGCAAAGAGAATCATTTTTGCTGTTTTATCTGCAGAAAAATGTCCTCTTGCAGCTCCTGTATGTGCCATCTCTAAAATAGCAAGATACTCATCTTCATGAATGCACATTCGCAAATGATTGTCTCTTCCTCGCTTAAAGAGTTGTTTTCCTATAAGGGCATAATCCTTGCTTTGTTCTACAAGTGCACGTTTCCTTGCTAGAGTGACTCCTTCTGGGTACTCTTGGGTCTTTAAGAACTTCACCAGAGGCATGCTCCATCTTGGTGCCACAGTGGAATAGCATAAGTTAGAGTTCTCTTTTGGATTCCGTTCTTGACAGGTTGGGCAGGCTGATACATAGTTATGCGCATCCCTCTGCATGTTTGGCCAATAAATGCCTAGTCTTCTCAATGTTTGCCATGTTTCGTTTGCACTTAAATGAGTTTTCCATTGATTTACATATGCTTTTTGAAGCCACATTTCTTGTTCCTCTTCTTCTACGCATCTCATGAGTAATCCACTTGAGTCTTGGTGATACAAACTTCCAGCAATGATATGAAGGTTTTTAGTCTTCCATAGGTCTTGGGTTTGGTTTGGTGTGATCCCATCTTTAGGTCCATGCATGAGTATTGGGATCAACTTTTTTGCCCATTGGGGACATACTTCGAGATTGAAAAGGTACGTGTCAGGCAGATCATCCGTTTTACTCCTATGGGTGGTTCTCCGTGTGTCATTCTTGATAAGTGGTCTACTCTAATGTGAGTATTCCCTTTCTTGACCACTACTTCAAAATCAAATTCCATCAACAATAGAAACCATCATACTAGTCGTCCTGTATTACAAGGCTTATTGACTAAGTACAGTAGGGCTTGATGATCGATGAAAAATTTGAATTTGTTTGCCAACAGGTAATGTCGGAACCTCTTTACTACATACACCATCCCTAGGCCTTCTCTCTCGGTTGTGGTATAATTGCGCTCCGCTTGATTTAATTGTCTACTGGCATAGGCGATAGGGTGATCTAACTTTCCTGTATCTGCGGGTTGAGCTAGGATACAACCAATGGCAAACTTGGAAGCATCTACGTGAATGTGAAAGGGTTTGTTCCAATTAGGTACTCAAAGGATTGGGGCTGAACTAAGTCGACTCTTTAATTCGTTAAAGGCCTTTTCACATTCTTCTGTCCAATTAAATTGAGACAATAGTGCATAAAGAGGTCTAGCAATAATGGCATACATATGTATAAATCTTCGGTAGTATCCGCAATGTCCCATAAATGCTTGTACTTCTTTAGCAGTATTTGGTCTCGGTAAATCCAGAATTACTTTGATTTTGCCTTCATCAGTTGAAATTCCATTTTAAGAGACAATATGTCCTAATATCTTTCCTTGTCGAACCATGAAGACACATTTTTCTGGGTTGAGGCATACTCTATATTGTCGACATTTGGCAAAGATCTTTCCTAGTTCAGGGATATGCTCCGTTTGTATAGCTGAATAAGTGCATAAATCATCCAAGTATACCTCCACACTCTTTCTCAGGAACTCATTGAATACATGGCACATCAATCTTTGGAAAGTGGCTGGGGCATTGGTTAGGCCGAAAGGCATAACCCTAAAGGCGTACACTCCCCATTCAGTTGCAAAGGCTATTTTATGTGCTGGTCCTCAGGAGCAATAGCTACCTGATTATAACCTGTAAAGCCGTCCAAAAAACTATAAACTTCCTTCCCTGCCACTCTTTCCAAAAGATGATCCGTGATGGGTAATGGATAACTATCTCTAATGGTGGCATCATTTACTTTTTCCAGATTTATGCATACTCTTAACTTACCATTCTTTTTAGGTACGACCCTTTATCTTTGCTGAGTAAACATCGTTATATGTGCATGGTCTTTGTTTTGGAAGGTTTAGCTTAAGATGTCATAGGGATTCTATGTGCACATATAGATGGATCTACTCCTTTCAAATCCTTATATGTCCAGGCAAAGACATCCCTATATTCCCTTATGAGGCGTATTAACTCTTGTTCTTCCTCCATAGAGATATCCTGTCCTATAAAAGTACATCGTTCTTCTCCTTCCTCTAAGGTTACCACTATTTTCTTGGTCTGTTCTTTGTTGTCATATGCTATTCTTGGCTGTGCTTCTCGTTTTGGCATTTGAATAGAAATTCTCCTCTCTTCTACCTCATATTTTTGAAGTGGACAGGCACTTCGAACTGATCTTGTGGCTTGTTTTCTTCGTCATTTTTTGTTTTATCTAACCCAAGCTCCTCTTCCTGTGTTGGTTCTTGATTTATTTCATTAGTTATGAAACTTACTTCTTGATTTTCACTTTCTATTTTCATTTGCTCTTGCTCCATTTCAATGCTCTCATAGTCCTCCATCCATTGCTTTTCTATCACTTCCCCTTCTTCAGCCTCTTGAAGAACTACCACGTATAGACTAATGTCATATCCTTCCTCATCAATGCATTCATTCATGGTTATAACTTCTTCATTTACAGAAACATCTAGAGTGGCTAAAATCTCCATCCAACCATGAGGTTCGAATTCTTCATCTAGGAATATTTGAGGCATATAGGCTGGATCTTGTACTGATCTAGCGATTCCCTGCCTGTGTTGCCATCCTTTCCTCCTATCCTCTTCCTTTCTCGTAGTTTGGCATATCCATAGATGAGTGTCTTCGTTCATCCACGATTGATCACTTGAACCTATACTATGAATCGACTGATTATCTTCCTCCTTATGAATTTGATTCCATTGTAAGGGGGGAACATCTTGATATGTATATGTGTGGAGATTTATTCTTGTGGTGGTTCCTTCATGTTGTAGGTATACTGCGTCTTTTCCCCAATCTTGCACAACCTTTAGCTGCCTCATGAATGGTCTTCCAAGTATCATTTCATAATTGCTAGGCCTTTCAAATTGACATATCGCTAAGGTGTGCTCGAACTCAACTCTGCAAGTGGTAAAAACTACCCGTTCCAATAATCCCAAGGGTCGTTCCGTGTGTCTGTCTGCCATTTGTATCTTCATGCGTGTTGGTCTTAAAGCTGGTTTTCCCCATTTCTCCCAGATTTCTCTAGTAGCTATTCCTACTCCAGCTCCAGAATCTAAGATGGCTTTAGTAGTGTAACCTCTATAGGTAATTGGAAGGCACGTGTTTCCTTCATCTCCCTCACTAAAATCTCCAACCTTATCGACTGGGATTTTTACTGTGTTTACTTCATCAGACATCTCCTTTTCTTCCACCTTGATCTTCAATTGGCTAGTCAGTTTCTCCTTCAAATGTGGTTTGATCCTTAACAGTTCTTCCAACGTCAGAGTACAAGGGGTTTTTACCTTTTTAAGATGTATGATATCCGATGTTTTGACTAATGGGTTCGGTTCTTTTTTCCTTATCGAGTGAATGCAATATAATTTTGAATTATGTTCGTACTCTCCCGTGTAATTTGGCAAGACCCTTATACTGTCATTATCCTTGTTAGTTTGATCTATTTGTAATAACCCCTCTGAATATCGTTCAGGTATCGAATTGTCTATTTCACCTCCTGCTTCCAACTCCTCAAAGGGTGGTTCTATTCCTTCCACTTTCTTCCATCGGTCTTCTTGGACTCTTGCCCACAAATCTTTAGGCCATTCTCCGTCTACTTCAGGGACAATGGATCCTTCCCTTTTATCTTCAGAATAATTTTCATCATGTGTCTCACCTGCTTCTGGTTTCTCAGGATCCTTAGGGACGACACACTCTTGGAGTTCTCTTTCGGAAATCCGCGAGTTGGGTAATTGAACAACAAGTTTTTCTAAGGTCTGTTGAGCTACTTCAATTAATTTCTTACATATCTCCAACCTTTCTTTCTCTAGGTCACCTCTAGGATATTCTCTTTCATGTTGTTCGATGGTAGGTCATGCTCTTATTCGTGCCTTGTATGCCAGAAACCACATAGCCAATTCTTCAGGCATGAGATCTGCTAAAACTGATCCTACCTCTTCTTTTTTTGACTTTCCTTTCCGAATTTCTTCTTCCTCTTCTTGTTTCTCTTTTGGATTTTGTTCACTCTTTTCATTTTCCTTCTTTTGTTGTAGTTTCTTTTCCTTCATCCTATCTCTACGGTTCTTCCATCTCTGTGTTCGTTTACTTGTAACACTTTTCTCAAGCTCCTCAGAGTCTTCAACTATTTGAGGTGTAGGTATGTTTATTTTTCTGTCACCTTGATCATTTTCTTCAGTTTTGTCTAGGATCTCTCTAGCTTTGGCTCTAGTTATTGCTTTCAATGGTACAGTGTACTCATTATCACTCCCTGATGACTCTATCACTTCTATCACGTTAATCTGCATGTTAGAGTTAACTTTGTTGGGGTTCTTGGGGCAATCTCTGAAAAGGTGTTCCTTACCAGAATCACTACAGTATCCTTCCCAAACTCGCTATGGTGGTGGTGGGTTTGGTAGTGTACATTCTCTGATATAATGATCACCTCCGCATCTATAACATGGTCCTCTAGGTACAGGCGGTCTGTTCATAGGTCGGGGAGGTATGGGTGGTTTCGGTGCTGTGTACATCAATGACACATAATCCTGCTCACATCCGTAGGAACTATCTGGTGCTTCCATGCCATATGCATATGGTTCGTACATTTGCCCATATTCTATTAGAGTGCTCTCATAACTGGGATAGTTTCCTTGACTATGTTCATAAGATGAGTCATATGGTTCATTACTAGACAATGGTGTGGCTGGTACTATTGCTCTCTCTGGGTTTTCTTCCTGTCGAGCTACTTTCACTAAGACCACATTTTGAGGATGGGATGGTTGTTGTCCTAACACCGGTTGTGGTTGATTGTAACTTTGATAGGCATACGGTCGTGGTGCTAGTGTTTGCTGCTGATATGTGGGATATCTAAAGGCTTCACCTCCTTGATCTCTCTGCAGGTATCCATAAGGTCTCATGAGCGGTTGTATTGGTCTTGATTGTCTATTGTTGATTTGTGTATTTTTGTTCTATGCTACAATATTGTAGAGGGCCCAGAACAGGTGGTCTATTGTACGTATAGGCAGGTGGTGGGACTACTCCCCTAGTGCACAAATGAGAAGGATGATCACCTCCACACTGCATACATTTTCTAAGCATGGGTACTCGCATGGGGTTATTGGGGTAGTTCCTCTATCCTTGAACATTCAGTTTCTTTGCTACTAAGTCGGCTATTTCCTCCACATTGTTCTTAGGGTTTGATATGCTGCTGACTGAATCTTCACTTTTCACACTACCTTGAGGTATTTTTAGGTCTTCTGCTAGATTGTCTTCTAGGTTGATACATTCTTTCATACACTCTTGCAGAGTTTGAACTCTTTTCACATATACTAATGATCTCAATGATCCATTCACTAATCCTTCCAAAAATAATGACACCATTTTTTTTTGAGTAGGTCTCTCTTCCACTGGACATCTATCCACATATTGTTTGAATCTTCTTGCTGCCAATCTCACTGATTCCGTAGGAGCTTGCTTTAAACTATGAATCAATGATGATGAGTTGTTTTTAATTCCACACTTAGTGAATTCTTCAATCATTTCTTGATAGACTTGTTCCATGTTTTGAAAATTATTAGGATCTAATGGCTGGAACCAAGTTAGAGTTGTGTCTGCCAAAGTTAAACCAAAGGATTCATATTGAATCAAAAAGTCTTCCACTTGTTTAGCTCTGATTACTTGGTCTTAAATTCATCTATATGATTGTAAGGTTCACTAGAACCATCATAATGGTTTCTCATACATTTGGCAACTTGGATTGGCCTTAATCTTCTTCCTACTTCAGGTGGTCTAGGCATCACAGGGAAAACGGGTCTTCCAATGGGTATACCAGGTCCTCTTGCTACAGGTGGTCTAACTAGGGCAAGAATTCCATTCCATTGGTCAACATGTGGTTGAGGCCAATAGTGGGGGTTATTTGCAGGCATAGCAAATTGTATGTGTGGTCTGACCAGAATATGTGTTTGTTGTGTTTATCCTGAATGTTGGAATGAATTATTCTGAGAGGTTCCATGTGGGTTTTGTGAAGTAGTGGCTTGATCCCTTGGGGGAGACACTGGAATGTTCTGATATTTCAACCCGGCTCTTTCTGACTCTGTTAGGGGCCAATAGCTTCTCTGGTTTTTATCCAAATACATGATGATGGTGGGGAAGTCAGGATCTTGTAACTCATAGACAGTAACTAGATTAGGGGCTGCTTCCCATAATGAAGAGTGGGCTCTAAGGAGATTCTCCATTCCATTGATCAAATACACGTCCATTAAGGAGTCATCTTGGGGGACCAGGTCTCCTCTCCAAACCCTAACAACAGTAGATCTCCCTCTAATGGTCACTTGCTCTTCATTCCCGTCTTCATTAAGGTTTGGGGCATTGTCTTCTTTCCCAAGTTCATTGATGTTTTCAGGATGTTCTGTAACAACATACTAGATATCCCTTTTATCCATATAAACTCCTCTTGCATACTTAACTGCTGGCCTAGGCACTATGTAAGCATCTGAAGCTTTCTTCAGTCTGGCCACTAATTGGTTTAGTCCATCTAGGTATATGGGTATCTCATGGTGATTGGTGGTCACATATTCTAAAGATGTCCGATATTCTCCCTCAATAATTGACATCATGCCAATCATTGGTACAGTGTTTTGCATATCCTCTAAGCCATAGGAATTTCTTCCTCTGACTCACTACAGGTTTCAGAATAATGTGAGTGGCTACTTGGTTTGGCTACACTTCCCACTGAAGAGATCACACTTCTTCGGCTTCCTAGGGTTCTCCCAGATCTCAGGTTCATTCACTTTAAAGTTTTGTTTAACCTTAGCCAACCTCCAGCTTCTAGAGTTCTTCACTAAGGGTGAGAATTCTAGAAAAATTTGGTTGGGAAAGGACTGACTGTGAAACCTCAAGTCACGATACTTGACCCCAAAAAGTTCACGATACTCGATATCCGACACACAAAAAGGGTACCACGATACTCGACCTTTGAACCAGACGATACACAATATCTCACAGAAGACGATATACGACACTTGGATGAAGACGATACTCGATACTCGGGTACATGATACTCGATACTTGACAAAACACGATACACGATACTTCACAGGTATCGCGATCAGAGTTCTTGCAATACACGATACATGATATTCACCAAGAAAATGATGATACTCGATACATGACAAGTATCACGAAGCAGTTCAAGACGATACTCGATACTTCTCAGGTATCGGGAAAATATTCTCCGCGATATACGATATCCAGCAAGTATCGCGATCCGAAACTCACGATACACGATACTCAATGAGTATCGCAACCTGAATTTCACGATCACGATATGCGATATCCAACAAGTATCGTGAGATTTTCTCAACGATACTCGATACTTAGCATGTATCGTCAGACCCGATTCAACGATACTCGATCTTTGACAGGTATCGTGTATTACATTAAGTACTTTCTTACGATTACAATGGGTTCCATGTCTAAAGTTGCACTACAACATTTTGCTAAGGGTTAGTCGAGAGCTAAAAAGTGAGAATGAGGAGTTACTGGATCGGAGTGCAGATGCAAAGGGGCATTCCGAGTCAGCAAGTAATGAAGTTTCGGAGACAGGTACAACAAAAATTGCAAGTGGTCAGAGGCATGAGGAATAGATGTATCAGGGGGAACATGAACAGAAAGATAGTGCTCAACTAGCTATTATCTTGCAAAGTAAGGTTAGTCTGACTTTGGTGGTCGGAAGTTCGTGCACTAGAAAAAGCAATGTTGAGGAATTTAAATATGAGTTTGGTATTCTTGAAGTGTGCATTAGTTTTAAGTTCCATGATTATTCAGGTACGTGTCAAAGATCTTTTAAGTGGGTTATGGAAATGTGAGGAAACAGGCTACTAATGATTTTTAAAGAGGTCCATACTAGAATATTATGGCATCGCATGAAGTGGTACGTGAGTAAGTACGTCAAGCCTTTCTGTCAGTGGCAAGTCGAACATTCGCACTTGCGGTACTTGTATTCTCAGTACTACTTTATGGCCCCCAAATTGTATTTTCCGGTGTCTACAGTGTTGGTGTCTGAACCAGAAGTTATGCAGGGATGTATGAGAAAGAGAGAAGTTGTAGTGCGCAAGGAAGAAACCACAACTGAAGAAAGTAATAGATTGCTACAGGAGGATGAGGAAGAGATATCAACGCCATCAGCAACTACAAAGTTTGTGCAATATCTTATGGAACCATTTACAGACTTTAAGGTGGAGGTTGATACACAGTCCACCACGAATGAGAATTGGCTCTGAAGGATTGGTTTATTTCAGTTTGCTACTTTGCCATGGGCGAGATGGAGATGCAACTATTACGCAAAGAGTCAGCTGGAAATCATGAGGAAAACGAAAGGTCAGTTGGCACTTCAGGTAAACTTATCACCGAAATTAGTTGCATAAATATTTAAGTTGCCTATTTACAATGATGTCGTCATTCTGAAGTGCTCGGAGGAGGCCTTGAAGAAAGATTTTGGACCTAGGGTAGGGGGGCGGCAATATTACATGATGAAGAATGCAGGTTATGTTCGACGAGAGCAGTTAAAATGGTATTTGGAAAGGTTGTGTTTTATCATATTACATGTCCAAAGAAAATTTTGCACCTTTGGCTTATGCAGAGGCAGGTGGAAAAATTAGTTGGGCTCATTGGTTGCATGATCACCTGCATAGTGAGATATTTGTCAGGGATAGATGTAAAACGCAATCGAATAGTAGGCTATCAGCATATTTGGCGGCATTGTTTGCATTTGTGCAGCTCGTAGATAGTCAGAAGTTGTCCTGGCCAAAGGACATAAATATTCATAGTGACGAGCTGATGGGTAAAGATCAGGAACAGCTAGCACTGAAAGAGGTCATGGACAGACCTTCAGAGATGTGTAAGGATCTTCTCACAGTAGGTTATAGTGTACAAGAATTGGAACCGATTATGCAGATAATTCAACCTGATGTATGCAAAGCAGTGATAGAGGAGGATAATATGTTGCAGGTGGCAGATGAGGATGAGCACTCGAAAGTACTAGGAACTGTTTTTAAGTTGTCTAAAAAGAGAAGGTTGGAAGAACAGCTGCAAGCAGTAGGGGATAAATT
This sequence comes from Ceratopteris richardii, assembly GCA_020310875.1. Taxonomy (NCBI): domain Eukaryota; kingdom Viridiplantae; phylum Streptophyta; class Polypodiopsida; order Polypodiales; family Pteridaceae; genus Ceratopteris; species Ceratopteris richardii. The sequence goes on from MU260637.1 coordinate 75,112, forward strand.
ACCAAAGGATGTTATGGATCAATCAATTAAGAATACAGATTATGATGTACTAGGAATGAAGAAGAGGTTGTAGGAAATTTCCGATTTTTTAGTCTTGCAAGAGGAGATATTGATTAGGTATGAGCAGACAAAAGTATTTATTAATATGGAAGATTATCAGTCTTTACAAAGGCAGGTTGAAACACTTCAGGAAGAGTTAGATAAGAAGGTACAAATATTAGAGAAATTTCAATAGAGCAAGATGCAACAAGTAATAGAGATGTCTAGAATAAAGTGGTCCATGCAGGAATTTGATGAATGGCAGAAGTCTATGCAAGAACAAATTCAAAAAGAGATGATGGATTTTTCAGCACTTAATGCTACTCTGCAGAATGAACAAGTGATTCTTCATTCTAGGATGCAGGTATTACAGGTTCTGGAGAAGCAGATGTTAAGCAATGAAGATGTGGAGCTAGATGTTGTATTAATGACAGGGTCGGATATAGGATTATTAAAGCAGCAACTGCATAAGTATGTTCAGGACATTTGGAGTGTGTTTTAGAGTCGTTGGCAAAGTATGTTCAGGATTCAAAATGAGTAGGTCCAGACATGCTTTGTGTCAAAGTATGAGAAAGATTTAGTCTATATTATTGAAAAACAAGACAAGCAAATTGAAGAATAGGTACAAATAATTAAAGAGTTATAGGAATAGTTGTTGCAGAAGAAGCTAGAAGAAAAGGTGGATATGATAATTGAAGAGCACCAATTTATTATTGATAGAGACTTTCAAGGAAATCAGGATTGTTCTGAGGAGGATTTCAATATGCTGCAGGGTCGAAAAGTTGAAGCAGAGGAAGTAGCTATTTCTAAACAGTCGAAGGAAATTATTTTATATGATCAAGGGATTGCTAAATTCGAGTCTAATTTTTGACAAAACTACCCACCGAGTTGTGCAGGTGTTGAAGACAAGGAAATCTGGAAGATAAATGATTAATTTGAATTATGAAAGATTGTTAAACTTAGATATTATCTTGTTGGATGTATTTTTGTTTGGTGAATCGTATTTTAATAGACGGTTATATTGAAGTTTATGGGGCATGTCATAAAAGGAAGAAGACGTTATATTGAGGGCATGAAAATCGAAGAGAAGGTTTGAGGAAATGGAGAAGTAGGTCTGTAGAAGCAAAAGCGCAACATGTGAACAAGAGCAGCAGAATGCTTATCTTATAACTCTGAACCACATTTTGTATTGGCGACGTGATGTTCTCCATAATTGAAACCTTCTGGCAGAACTTTCATATCTGTATTCTTTGTGATTTCGTGAAGTTTGAATGATAAAGGTCTTCTGCGTAGATGTATATAGAAATTATATAGTGTGATTCTGTACATCATGCAACATGTATTTGATGAAGTTAAGTATTATGATTGAATAAGAAATAAGGAGATAAATGAAAGTCTGATTGAGAGTAGAATCTCTGTTGATGAAGACCAGTGTTAGAAGCGTGATAGCTTTGGATATTATTCGTGTTGTGTTAAACTCCTGAACCCTCAACACCAAGTTTATAAGCTCACCACCTCATTGTAGATGCTCCCATGAAACGACCGCACCATGTCCATCCAAGTCCTCCAATAGTGCAGCCAATGCATGATGATATCCATAAGCCTCCTTAGTTCATGTTGGAGGATGACCCACTAGCAACTCCTGCAATAAGTATGCAACACGTTAGATGAACATACATGATGTGCTTAGAACAAAAAAAATCAATAAACTAAATGATACTTACAAACTCATGATCAATGGTGTCATATCCACCACTACCGAAATGTGATGATATGGCCATATCTAGACATGTGGCCACCACATCTCGCCACCGATGATATCGGTTAGAAGTCTTCTGCTACTCATCACGAATCATATCCCGCTCCTCAACATCTAGCCATACAGGCTTTGATAAGCCTGTTCTAAAAGCATCATTGTGAGGAGATGGTTGGCTACACTCCAGAAATGAGCTGGTGCTGCACAAATCCTACTCTACACCTGCCAATGTTACTTCAAATTACCTTAGTAGACACCTTTAGCTTCCCAAATATGCATTTGAATTTGGACCCATATTGTGCTTTGGAGCATCACCTTCAAATAATTGCATCAAAATAGACTACTTCCAAGATTGAGAAGTTGTAGAAACTTGCTATTTATGGAATGTAACCTACTTAGTGTTTCACTCAGTGCTCACTCACTCATTGCAATTGACCCGAGAGCTTTTATCCATATCTAATTGGACCCCTAAGCTTGCTATAGGAAGTTATTTCACTAATTTAGGATGAGTATGTGCTGAGAACTAATCTTAAGAAGTTAGGGGTGTAGTCCGAACATTTTAGGAAGATCACATACAACAAACATAGGTAGAATGTAATGAACATATCTCACTAATCTCTAAACCAAATAACATGAAAATTAATAGCATAGAACTAGAAGGTCTAAGCTACATGTACCAAGTTGAATCATAGCAAAACCATAAGTATACGAAGAGAACTCGTCAATACAAGTTCACTGAAAATGAGAGTGTGGCAACAGATACTAGTGAACATGAGATAGTTGCATACTCAGAATCAAATGTATAATATATTGAATGTATGATACAAAGGAGATGCTGTAGGCTTACTCTACATGTGTGGACTCAGTGTGCCCACAATCTTGAAGCTCAATGTGACCTTATTCTGCTTGCTTATACTGTGACTAAAAGTCATGAGTTTTTATAGATGAGTTCAAATTTCAATTTGGAATCTTCCAGCTAAAAGTGATCCTATCTTTTAGCCTCTCTATTTAATTGATTCCAATCACGATTGTTGTGAATTGCAACTCGTAGAGCTACGAGATTCTCTGAGGCTTTCCCTTTTACATTTATCTTGAGTTAAACTCAAGATATTAACAAGAGGTGTTCACATGTGTCTTATGAACATTCAATTTCAAAAAATATGAAGTAATCCTTTGAACTTTTGGTCAAGCATCAAGGCTTGCCCAATGTACCAACAACTCCCTCTCAAGCCTAAGATGCTTGAGTCTTCAATCCATAGGTATTTCCTGCATTCCAATCATTGATTTGAACCTGTTAAGTTTGCTTCCATCAAGTGCTTTGGTCATCATGGCACATTGCATCTGAGTAGACACATAAGATAATTGTATTCTGTGCTTGCTATTCTATATGTTTAGTCCTAGCATGAAAGATATGATTAGCAACTAAATGCAAAGAACTCATGTTGTCTCCAAATATGTATGGAGTACCAAAATCTATCCCTAAATCTATCCCTAAATCTATATGGATCCTAATGCATCACTTACTTCTTTGATCTTTGAAATATATTCAACGATATAACTACTTGGTGTTTTTCACATATTATTGAGTTGATTCCTCAATTGTTTTGGCTCAAGTGGAGTATAGTCTCTCTAAGGTTTTCGACACTTTCATTGAAGCTTTTAGATCTTGAATATGCCATATCATGGCCTTGCCAACATGCTCAGACAGGATGAAGATAACTCTCTAATCCTTATCATTCCATTCTTTGAAGATTTTCAACCGATTAGGAGCTGGAATATTAACCAATCTAGGGCTAGCATTTGTACCATTAACAAGCCCCCCATAATTTGTTGCCTATGAGGAAGCTAGATATTCTCAATTTCCATGATTGAGGGTTGTTTCTGTCAAGCTTCTCAATTTGAGTGCTATATTATGACATGATTCACTCTAATGTAATATTCTAGGACTCTCTAATGCAAAAAGAGAAGAGACTATCAAGATCTTTATCTCTCTACATAAAAAGTACCAAAATAGATGAATTCAATGCCTTGCTTCTCCACTGTTAGACTTTCCTTGATTTGCTTGTGTATCCTTGAAGTGAACCAATAGCTCATCTTCTTCAAAGTTCTTCAATGGTTCCTCTTGACCCTCGTGTGTTTCTCTGTGTTAAAATTGTATGATGTTGCTTGACAACCAACACCTTTAAGAGAGACTAGCTATTGCCTTCATTAGGCATGCACACAGAGACTAGTGTTCCATGCAGAAATGATTTCTCTAAGAATATGCAAAGTATAGACTTGAGCTTCAATAAAACTTTGGGAGACATTAATTCCGTAGAAACCAACCATTACAAGAAATGGATAGCAATTGAGTAGAATACTTTGCTAGTTTGTTTTTTATTAGATATCCTACTAATTAGAATACAATTAGCAAGTTTGACCGCATTTGTATGACCTGAGAAATTTTTGTGTGTGATCTCTATAATGTGTGTTGTTTTTTTCTGTATTTTGCACCCATTGTACTACATGGTACTATGTGCGACACCGCAGCTCAACTTTCTACTACAAGGGTATTGTTGTGGCCCTCTCAAGAATAACATTCTACCATCATGCAATGCAAGAGACATACTTCACTTGTACTAGAGCGATTCAATGCAAAATCTTTGTTCCTTTTGTGTGCAAGCACCCACCCACCCACCCAAGTCTTTCTCCAAGGCTTATGACTAAGGTGGTGACCAAGGCATAGACCTTGGCATCCCTTGTCATCTGAGTCACTAAAGTCACTCTTGGTGCCCTTGGCTACATTCAAGAACCTCAACGATCACAAAAGATGGAGGTTCCCAACACTTCTCGAGAGGTTACCTATCCTAGTTTGCTCCCCCATAGATCTTGCTTAACCAATAGAGATCTTTATGCAAAGCTACACTCTTGTCATGCTTGAGGAAGGGAAAAGACTAAAGTTCATATTACCTTGAAAATGTTTTGGGCCCTCAAAGCCTCATTCTTTGTTTTCAAAGAATATTTTGAAGCATTTTTTTGGAGTGACTTGTAGAGCCATTTTGGAGTACTTTCATGCATAGTTCTCTTTACACAAGTTCTAGAACATTAAAAAGCATATTCTTTGTACTTCTAACAGAACAAATATTCAGATTTGAGGCTTTGTTTTCAACCACACATAAATCTACGAGCTTCTTGAAAGGTTTTCAGTTGTGATGGGAGGAGCCACTATGAGTATATGCGGTGTTTTGCGCCTAAGGAATAGAGTTGACACACACTCAGGTGTTGTTGGATAGTGTTTGGGCTTTGAATTGAGCCTTTTGGTGCCATTTTACTGCATATACATAGACACTATGAAGGGTCCTGGTGAGGTTTTCTATATCTCGGAGACACCCATATGTCAGGCATCTTTGCTAATGCAACTGGAAGACTTATCCAACCTCACCATAGGAGATGTATGCCAGTTGTTCATAGGTTCTCAATAAGCCTAGTTGGCTTCTTTTGGGTGACAGATTATATGCAATGGAGTCAGTGGTTCAGTATGCAAGTTTGCATGTGAGTACTTGCACTTTTATGAGATTTTGATAGTGGTCATATGCTCATTTTGCAAAGGAGACTTTAGCAAATGTTTTCTGGATTTTTTGGTTTTTCCAGCTATATAATGGTTGACTAAGTCCTTGGCACACTTATTGATGTGAGCACATTCACTCTCACATAATCCTTTTTGTCAGTCAATATTGTTCATTAATCCATTTTCGTAGGGAGACTATTGATCTTTCCCCAAAATCTAACACTTGTTCATCCTTTATTGAGCTTTAGTGTTGCTTCGACTATTATAGCTCTATTTTCTCTATCATCATGGCATCAAAAATCTCTGGTACATATGGTGGATCAGGGTCTAGTGCCAGTGTTTCTAATAGGAGCTATAACTCGCGAGGCAAAGAACATTTTGAGATCTAGCAATTTGATGCACAAACTTTGCTCTATGGAGGAATCAGATTAAAGATGTGAGCATTCAGAGGAGACAATGGAAGCTCGTAAATGGAATGTTAAAGAAGCCTGTTGATATGGATGATGATAATGATGAATAGGATGGGTTAGATGAAATTGCCAAGTCTACCATTCGATTACACCTCGCACATAATGTTTACTTTACAGTATTGGACTCTGTAACTATAGAGGAGCTTATGAAGAAGTTGTGCAAAACCTATGAAAAGAAAAACAAAATCAAATAAAGTGTATCTGATGAGAAATTTATATGACCTTTGCATGAAGGACACATACAATATTGCTGCTCATTTAAATAAGTTTGATGCTTTAATATCTCATTTGTAGGCTTTGAATATGGAGATGGATAATGAAATGAAATCACTCTTGTTGCTATTCACCTTTCCATCATCATGGGATACGTTCTACACAACTATTAGCAATAATGAACCTAGTGGTAAACAGGTGTGTGATGACATATTTGGAGCACTCTTGAGTGAGGAGATTCATAGGAAATCTATGCTTGGTAATCAAAGTGGAGATGCATATAATGTTCATGATTCTTACGAGGGAAAGAATCAGCAATGTGGCAAGAGCAAAAAAAAGGAAAAGAATGGTCAATGGAATAAGAGTAGAAGTAAATCAAGGAAGAGGGATATCAAATGCTATTATATTCATAAGAAGGCACAAATGAAGAATGAATGCTATGCATTAAAGAATTCTAAAGGTAAAGTGTAGAATTTGATGGGCATCTTAAATAGCTACTTGCACCATCTACTTTGACTATGAATATTGAAGAAATCAATGTTAGGTCTGATGATGCTCATGTATTCACACTTGAAAGTACCAGAAAGAACATTTTTAGTTGTTATGGAAGAACCTACCACTTGTATTTGGCATGGCCGTTTGTGCCACATATCTCCTAGTGGAATGGAAAATCTTTCTCATTTTAGCTACTTACCTATGTTCTCTTTCTCTGATTTTTTAGTTTATCAGTGTTCTCAATATGGAAAGCGAACTACGAATGTGCATAAAATGCACATTGAATCTTTAATTCAGCCTTTAGATCTCGTTCATATAGCACATTGACTCTTCAATTCAGCCTTTAGATCTCATTCATACATATGTATGTGGTCCTATGCCCACAGGGTCATTTGTTGGTTCTCTTTACTTTATCACTTTCATAGACGATGCTACTATAGAAGTCTAGGTATATCCAATCAAATCAAAGGCTAAGGTATTCCCTACTTTCAAAAAATGTTTTTCTTTAGTGGAGACTAAAAAAGGAAGTAAGCTTAAGGATTTATGTTCAGATAATGAGGGTGAGTACATCTCACATGAATTTAGCATTTTCTATCAGTCTACAGGAATTCATATAGTAATTAGAGATCCATATACCCTATTATAGAATGGTGTAGCTGAAGGATGAATAGAACTATTTAGGATAGAGTAGTTTCTATTCTCCATCATGAAAACCTTTGACAAGGCTTTTGAGCAGAAGTAGTATTGACTGTAGTTAATGTGATTAACGTTTCACCTAGTACCACGAAAGGTCTAAAAGTGGCACAAGAGTTATGGACAATGAAGCCATCATATTATGATCATCTTTGAGCTTTTGGCTATGAAGCATATGTTCATATACCTAAGAATCTTAGAAAAAAGCTATACCATAAGTCAGAGAAATGCATTTTCCTTGGATATGGTTAAGAAGAACAATTTGGATATCGCTCATGGGATCCTAGAACATGATCAATGATGGGAAGTAGTGGTGTAATTTTCAATGAGCCTAAGATGCATAAACAAGCCATTAAGGAGGATGAAGTGAGAAGAGTGGTGTTTGAGACTACTAGTCCTCCAATTGACATGCATAATAATGTTGCAGACAGGGACGGTCTAGAAAATATCCAATCAAATTAGTCTACAAATGTTCATGTCTAGTAATCATTGATATTCTCTACATGTGTCTTGCATCCACCTAATAGATATGTTTCAAGTTTGGATTTGTTATGCTAACAAAAGCTAGCGAGCCTTCTTGCTACAAAGAAGCTATGTAGACAAAAGATCATGTGAAGTGGGTGTGTGCCGTGGGGAGTGTATTCGATTCTATTTGAAATGGTGGGTACTTGGGATCCAGTAGGTTTTCCAAAAGGCAGTAAAGCTTTACCATTTAAATGGGTGTATAAGCTAACATTCACATTAGATAGTGCTTCTCCAAAGTATAAAGCATGAATTGTTGCAGTTGGGTTTAAGAAACATCATGAAGTTGATTTTGAGGAAATCTTCTCTCTAGTGGTCAAGATGACTACCCTAGGTTAATGTTGCTTGGGTTTGTTGCAAAGGACAACTTAGAGCTAGTCCAAATGGATGTGAAAATTGCTTTCTTGCATGGAGATCTTATAGACAAGATCTAAATGGAAAAACTAGAGGCTTATGTAGTTTGTGGCAAAGAAAGTGTGATTTTTAAGCCAAAGAAGAGCTTGTATGTACTTAAACGGGCTCATGGACACTAGTACCAAAAGTTTGATGGTTTTATGAAGTCTCAAAACTATTCTTGAAGCAAATAGGATCATTATTTTTATACAAAGAGATTCATCAAATTGAAAAGAGTCATCATGAAGTCTACATTGGTAAGCATCCATCAGTCTCACACTTTATAGTTTTTGAGAGTGTGTGCCATGATCTTGTCCTAGGTCAAACAAAGAACAAGTGGAACCAAAAAGCAAGAGATGTATCTTATTAGGTCTTAATGAAAAGCAAATTTCTTTCATATTTTATGACCATGAGGCGAAGAAGATCAAAGGTAGCCAGATGTGGTATCTATGGAGCTTCCATATGCACTGGAGGAAAAGAAAGGATTTTCCTTTTTATCATCAAGTGAAGGAGTAATCCACTATGTACCTAGCCCAAGAGACATCCCTACCTATGATCAGGAGGAAGTATCATGATTAAAAGAGATTCTACCAACCTAAAATCACCCAAACAACTTGGTTGTCATTGCAATGGGGGGGGGAGAAGAATCTCTATGCTCAAAGTGATCCTATGCCAACAAATATTGAAGAGAAGGCAAAAAGAGCAAGGAGACCACATAGAATGGAGGATAAAAAATTGGCTTCTACTCACTTAGTATAGCCATGATGGTTGTGATTATGAAGGAAGTAATGGAGCCGATAATTGAAGATGATGCACTTGTAGATCTAACATGGAAGGATGTGATGCAAGCCAATTATGATAGTTTAATGAAGAATGAAGCATGGGAGGTCACAAGCACCATGTTGTTCAAGTAGATGAGGGACATGATAAGAGGAATCTTGGAATGCTATCAAGACACATTGATAGCATAAGGACTTTCACTAGTGAAGGTTTTTGGTTTTCAAGACTCTTTTGCTCTATTGACCACTATTTGCATCATACTAATGTTAGCAACTCATATGAAGTGGCAATTTACCGTTTTAGATATCAAATCAAAATTATTGAATGTTGAGTTCAAGGAGGAGGTACATGTGTCTTAGCCACCAAGGTTTGAGGCTTCACATTCAAAGGATGTAGTATGTTAGCTGAAAAGGCATCGTATGTGATGAAATAAGCCCTAAGATCATTGTACGAGGAGATAGACATTAGGAGCTACATGAAGATCTTAGGTAGTGTTATCTACATATGGAGTACCACATAAGATATAGATTTTGAAGTTAGACTTTTGAGAAGACTTGGGAATAGACCTCATGAGCGACATTCAAGAGTTGGCAAGAAAGTAAACTTGAGAAAGATGTTGCGAATAACATGGTATTGAACCAAGAAGAATGCAACAAGTACCCTCCCCAAAGTGCTTACAAAGGATCTACTTTAGACACATCTTCAAAGACTTGGCATTCGGTCAAGAAGGTAGCTCACCTTTGGGTGAACATTGAGGGGGGAGGGGTCTACTAGACATGATGAATGCTCCAACCTCATGGAGGACTTCATGCCAAGAAGGAAGTTCACCTTCAGGTAGACATCAAGGGGGTATTAGATAAACTGAATGCCTCAACCTTATGTAACACCACCATTATTCCATAACACTCTATTTTTTAAGGCCCCCACTATCAGGAGAAGCCATGTGAGAATAATGGACATTGGTAGTTCCTGACTTTGGGATCATATGAGGTCTAGAGTAGACCCTAGATGGATAGTTATAAAGATTACTTCTAAGCCATTGGATTTGGGATTGATCATATGTGAAGATCAACCTAAATCAAGGGCTAGAAACAAAAATAGATTTCTTAACTTGGAGAAGGGTCTATTTGATGTGGGCTATTGGATCTTGACTTGATCCTAAGTGTAGACTAAGCAAGATCAAGGGTTGGAAACAAATGAATGTGAATCTTGCCTTTCTACCATTCGATTACCACTCTAGATCAATGGTGGAGATTATTTTGGGCATGGATCAAGCTATCACGATCCTAGAATATGAGTAGGTGGACTTATGCTTGGAAGACCTTATACGTATGGTCCACTCCCCATGTAGAATCATAGTTTGTGGTGTTTGGAACCATTAGGGTATCCATCTTAGTATCCACTATGTTGGCCTATATCCCTTCCCCTAACATCTATCTAGATCACCATCTAAGCTCAATTTAGGGAGTGCATGGGTGGATACAACCATCTATAGTGCTTGAGTTTGATAGTATTAGAGTTAAGAGTTTGAGTTGAATTCAATTTAGTTCATCTTCTACTCCTCTTGTGTCCACTGTTCATTACAACCATATCCCTTGTGTTGTTCCCATGAGTACCTATATGCCTCTTTCTCTGTAACCTTGATCCTACATATGTCCTGTGGTAACTTCTACATGATATTGTAGTTGCACCATTAATTCACCACTAAGGCATTGTTTTTCTTACATATACATGTTAGTGACTGAAGAGTGATACATGTCATCCTTGATAATTTTATGTGGAGCTTGATATCTTAACATAATTGTTTCCTTCCTCTTTAATTTTTTTACCTCACCCTTTTACAATATTTCATCTTTAGCTCTTCCTCCTTTCATTTGTAATTAAAATTTCTTTTCATGAATGATGCAAATAGTTAAGTTGAAAAGAAGCAACACATCAACTCTTCTCCACTCGTTGTATGAAGGGTTCTTCTTTATGTATCTTTGAGGGGAGAGGTGCATGTGTGTGCGAGCATGCGAAGGTAGGAAAATGCACACATGAGCAAGTCTTTGTAGGTACGTAGTGTTGGAGAAACACTCACTAATTGGACATATATTTGAAGGTCAAAGTCTTAGGAAGAAAACCCTATGCCTATGTGAAGGGACAAATTCACAAATGTATCATATTTGTAAAGTTAGTTCACTTTAGTTCTAGAAGTTTTTTAAAATCACGAGAATAAGAAAATCTATATAAGTTAGTTAGTATTAACTGACGCGATGAGAAGAAGAAGGAGGAAGACAATGAGAAAGTGAGAAGAACTCATTTTTGTATGACTGAGTATAGTCGGGCTTCTCTGAGTGAGAAAGCATCTGTAAAACTTCTGAGTTTTTATAGTTATGAGAAGAACTGAGTAAAGTTCTGTGTATGAGCCTCTCTCCATTATCTCCATGATTACCTACTGTGTGATGAGTTACAAAGATCAAGTTTTCCAAGCAACTCGATGCCTGGCATCGAATCTCTGTTGATAAGTCATATTTTCATTTATATTTTTCATTCAGTACTGAAGTGTTTGAAAAACATGATGTTGTTGGAGCAACTCGATGCCTGGCATCGAATTCCAGTTGATAAGTCATATTCTAAGTGTGCATGAAATCACCTATAATTCTGGTGTCCAAAAGATCAAGACTTTATGCGGGAATTCGATGCCCGGCATCGAATCCCTGCTGAAAAGTGGCCAAAAACATCCCAAGTCGATGCCCGGCATCGAATTCTCGTTGCAAGTCGATGCTAGGCATCGAATTCTAATTTTAAACAGGCGCTCTTACTAAAACAGGCAAGTTTTCCAGTTTTGGAAGGTCATACATGGTCATCTTGTGAGGGCCATAACTTGAGTTCTAGAGCTCCGTTTGATGCATATGATAGCTTGTTGGAAAGCTCTACTCTTCTAGTTTCAGCCTATAAAGTTTCATAGAGAAATAATACTTGAGCTAGGAGAAATTAGCAAAATACTGAAGGTATGTCATTTCGGTGACTAGGAATTTCTGTAGAAGCAAAGTTCTCACTTTAAGCTATCATTTCTCAAAGTTTGAAGTGGCAATGAGTTAATGGTGACCATAGAGGTGTTCTAGTGTCACATTAATTCATTTCTTGTGGTGTTTTATACATCAATAAGTGGTATCAGAGCAGAAAGATTCTCGAGAGCAGAAGACGACAAAGGTACGAGAAGTTTTGTAAAGTTTTCCAGTAAAGTTTGAAAGGTGAAGCATTTGAAGACACAAGGCATCAAAAGGCTACTTCAAAAGTATCCTCATACAAAAAGAACTTCAAAAGGTATTATCCTTTATCCTTTAAGCTCACAGGTTGCAGCAGAAGGAAAGAACTATGGCAGATCATATCTCCATTGACAAACTGGACAGAGATAATTACCCCGCATGGGTAATGAGAATGGAAGCCTTACTTATGAGTAAGGATCTCATGGTATATGTAACAGGTGAAGAAGAGAAGCCAGTATTTGAAGATGAAAGCCGACCAAAGAAAGAAGAACTTGATGCTTTAAAGCATTGGCAGAAGAAGGATGCAAGTGCAAAAGCCTACATCTACAATACAATCTCAGATCATTTGCTACCACACATCAGAGGATTGGAATCATCAGAAGATATATGGAATGCATTGGAATATCATTTCCAAAGCACTACTAAAGCACGGAAAGCAAGTCTATGGTCAGAGTTTACAACATTCAAGAAGAAGCCAAGTCAAACCATTAGTGATTATGTCACTAAGATGAAGGATCTAGCAGATAGTCTTGGATCCATAGATGAAGATGTTGAAGATCACAGATTGATTGCTCAACTACTTGCAGGCTTGAGAGGGGATGAAAGGTGGAAACCTTTTGTCTTATCAACAGAACTTTCATTAAATCATTATGTTCCAGATTTGAACCAGTTGCTTGGTTTGATGCTCACATATGAGCAAGACTTGAAGGGAGATGGAGATAAAGGTCAAAGTTCTGCAATGTACATGAAGAATAAGAAGAAAGGAGATAAAGGTAAAGCAAAGGATGAAGAGGAGTCTAATTCTCAAGCTTATTATGCAAGAGGTAAAGGCACTGGCAGAGGAAGAGCAAGAGGTTTTGGAAGAGGAAGAGGTAATCAAAATAACAACAAAAAGGCTTGCTGGATCTGTGGATTGAGTAATCATTTGGCTCATGACTGTTGGCACAACCAACAAGGATCAAACCAGAATCAAAACAACAATAGCAGAGGTCGAGGTGAAAGATATCAAAGTAATTTTCAAAGAGGTAGACAAAGTCAAAGAGGAGGCTATGGTAGAGGTGGAGGAAGAAGTTGGGGACAGAATCAATCCTACAACACCACCTACTACAACTATGCAAATGACACACAGAATGAAAGTCATACATCATTGATGATGAATTCAATCAGCACATCAGATAAAGAAGATCTAAAGGTATTTTACATTGACTCTGGATGTTCTAATCATTTGTCAGGAAACATAGAATTGATGTCAGATTTGGAAAAAGGCATTTCTAGTCACACAGTTCAAACTGGTGATAATACAAGACATAGTGTACATTCAATTGGAAAAGTGAAATGCAAGAGTGGAGCAGATTTGCTAACCAATGTTTTGTATGTTCCTACAATACCTAAAAACTTGATTAGTGTGGGACAGATAGTTGAAAAAGGTTTTCAAGTCAGGTTTACAAATGAAGGAGTATTTGTGGAAGATCCAGAGAATGGATATAATCAGATTGTCTCTGGTAAGAAAGAAGGTAGACTCTTTACTTTAAGAGTGCAAGGGAACATTGGTCAAGCTTTGCTCACACATGGTGAAGCAGTGATTACAGAACTTGATCTCTGGCATAAGAGATTAGGTCATTTCAATGAAAGAGGAATTAAAGCTATGGTTGCTAATCAGTCTGTACTAGGATTACCAAATGTGCAAAGTCAACATATGGTTTATAAATGTGAAGCATGTCAAATGGGTAAAGCACACAGGTTACCATTTCAAAAGAAAGGTTTCAAACATGATGGAGTACTTGAGCTCATTCATACAGATGTATGGGGACCAACAAAAGAAGGATCTATCAGTGGCTCAAGGTACTATGTTCTTTTCATTGATGATGCTACAAGATGGATAACATTATATGTTTTGAAGGAAAGATCAGAAGTGTTTGGAGCTTTCAAGCATTTTCATGCATATGCAGAGAGAGTCACAGGTCAAAAGCTTAAGAGATTGAGGTCTGATGGAGGGGGAGAATATTTCTCCCAAGAGTTCAATGATTATCTTTGGAATGCAGGTATTAAGAGAGAAATAACTTGCAGGTATACACCACAACAAAATGGTGTAGCAGAAAGAAGGAACAGGACTTTGGTTGAGTTTGCTAGAGCTATGCTAAAGGAAAAGAACTGTCCAAATTATCTTTGGGCTGAGGCTGTAAATACAGCTACATATCTTGTGAATAGATTACCATGTGCAGCTCTGAATGGAATGACTCCATATGAAGCTTGGTGGGGTAAGAAACCAACACTAGATCATTGTAGAGTGTTTGGATCAATTGCATATGCTTATGTGCCATCACAACTTAGGCATAAACTTGAACCAAAGGCAGAAAAATATGTGTTTATTGGTTATGATGAAAAGCAGATGGGTTACAGATTGTGGAATCCTCTAACCAAACAATTTATTGTTTCTAGAGATGTTACATTTGATGAACAGAAAAGTTGGTATGCAGATCAAAGTCATACAGCTGAAGAATTTGAATAAGAGGTAAGAAGATGTGAGAAAGGAAAATCAATTGTGCAGGTGAATAGAGATGAAGACTATATGCAAGCAAGTACATCCAGAAGTGGATTAACAAGAAGGAATGAAGAAGCTCCTATATTTGATGAAGAAGTGTATCCAGACACATATGAAGAATGTGAACCAAGAAGGTCAAGCAGGACTAGAAGACAACCAGAAAGGTATTCTTATGATACTTCTTACATAACTCAGAAGAACTATGCATATATGGTGAAAGATGATGAAGAACCCCAGAACTATGATGAAGCTAAAGGTAAGAAGCAATGGGAAGAAGCAATGAAGGAAGAGTTCAATGCACTGGAGGAGAACAAGACATGGGAACTTGTTCCTAAACCAAATGGTAAGAAAGTAATTGGAAATAAATGGGTTTATAAAGTGAAGAAGCTTGCAGATGGAAGTATAGCGAGATACAAAGCTAGATTGGTGGTGAAAGGCTATGCCCAGACCTATGGCATAGATTATGATGAGACATTTAGTCCTGTAGCTAAGATGTCAACTATAAGGACAATCATTGCTATTGCAGCTTCAAAAGGATGGACCCTAAGTCAATTGGATATAAAAAATGCATTCTTGAATGGATACATATCAGATGAGGTATACATGGAACAACCTCAAGGGTTTATAGATTCCAGGTATCCAAATTTTGTTTGCAGGTTGAGAAGAGCATTGTATGGATTGAAGCAAGCTCCAAGAGCTTGGAACTATAGACTGGTGAAGTATCTCAATGATCTTGGATATCAAAGTTCAAAAGCAGATTCAAGTCTACTTATCAGAAGAACAGAGGAAGGTACAATCTACATTTGTATTTATGTAGATGACATTATAATCACAGGTACTTCAGATGAAGGAATCAAGGAGGTAAAGAGATTGCTTGAAAAAGAATTCAAGATCAGTGACCTAGGAAAGTTATCATACTTTCTTGGAATGGAAGTTACTTATACAGATCATGGCATATATGTGTCACAAGAAAGGTATCTTCTGAACTTGTTGAAGAAGTTTGATATGGAAAATTGCAGAGAAGCTTCAACTCCACTTGAAGTTAATCACAAGCTCAGTAAATATGATGGTGCAGACTACAAAGATATGAGGAAGTATCAATCTCTTGTGGGTAGTTTGATTTATGCTACACTAACAAGACCTGATCTTAGTTATGCAGTGGGAGTTTTGTCACAATTCATGCATTGTCCAAAGGACCCACATTGGATTGCAGGTCAAAGAGTTCTCAGATATATCAAAGGAACTATAAAGGAAGGATTATATTATCCTTTTACATCAGATTTGAAGTTGAGAGCCTACAGTGACTCAGACTGGGCAGGTAATCAAGATGACAGAAGATCAACTCATGGTTACATGATATATATTGGTGATAAACTTATAAGTTGGTGTTCAAAGAAACAACATACAGTAGCATTATCATCAACTGAAGCAGAGTACAAAGGACTTGTGGAAGCAGCTAAGGAAGTCATATGGATGCAGACATTGTTCAAGAGCTTAGGCATTGATCAAGGTACACCTACAATACATGGAGATAATATGAGTTCACTTTATCTTGCAGCAAATCCAGTATTTCATGCAAGGACAAAGCACATAGAGATACAGTATCATTTTCTCAGAGAAAAGGTAATGGAGAAGGAGATTGAAGTGGAGTACATTTCTACTAAAGATCAGTTAGCAGACATAATGACAAAGAGCTTGGATGGTGTGAAGACCAGTAGATTCAAAAGCATGGCAGGAGTAAAAGAAAAGAAGATGATATGAAGAAACAGGGAATGTCAATTAGTGATTGAGGGGGATCTGTTGGAGAAACACTCACTAATTGGACATATATTTGAAGGTCAAAGTCTTAGGAAGAAAACCCTATGCCTATGTGAAGGGACAAATTCACAAATGTATCATATTTGTAAAGTTAGTTCACTTTAGTTCTAGAAGTTTTTTAAAATCACGAGAATAAGAAAATCTATATAAGTTAGTTAGTATTAACTGACGCGATGAGAAGAAGAAGGAGGAAGACAATGAGAAAGTGAGAAGAACTCATTTTTGTATGACTGAGTATAGTCGGGCTTCTCTGAGTGAGAAAGCATCTGTAAAACTTCTGAGTTTTTATAGTTATGAGAAGAACTGAGTAAAGTTCTGTGTATGAGCCTCTCTCCATTATCTCCATGATTACCTACTGTGTGATGAGTTACAAAGATCAAGTTTTCCAAGCAACTCGATGCCTGGCATCGAATCTCTGTTGATAAGTCATATTTTCATTTATATTTTTCATTCAGTACTGAAGTGTTTGAAAAACATGATGTTGTTGGAGCAACTCGATGCCTGGCATCGAATTCCAGTTGATAAGTCATATTCTAAGTGTGCATGAAATCACCTATAATTCTGGTGTCCAAAAGATCAAGACTTTATGCGGGAATTCGATGCCCGGCATCGAATCCCTGCTGAAAAGTGGCCAAAAACATCCCAAGTCGATGCCCGGCATCGAATTCTCGTTGCAAGTCGATGCTAGGCATCGAATTCTAATTTTAAACAGGCGCTCTTACTAAAACAGGCAAGTTTTCCAGTTTTGGAAGGTCATACATGGTCATCTTGTGAGGGCCATAACTTGAGTTCTAGAGCTCCGTTTGATGCATATGATAGCTTGTTGGAAAGCTCTACTCTTTTAGTTTCAGCCTATAAAGTTTCATAGAGAAATAATACTTGAGCTAGGAGAAATTAGCAAAATACTGAAGGTATGTCATTTCGGTGACTAGGAATTTCTGTAGAAGCAAAGTTCTCACTTTAAGCTATCATTTCTCAAAGTTTGAAGTGGCAATGAGTTAATGGTGACCATAGAGGTGTTCTAGTGTCACATTAATTCATTTCTTGTGGTGTTTTATACATCAACACGTAGGAGTTAGTAGGTGCATACGTATGTGAAGACACTACTAACATAGTCTGATTATGTCACTATAACATATGAGGGGCGTACTAACGTTGTCCATACTGATGGTCATCCTTGGCATCGATATGATGATTGAAAATATCTCTAAAGATATTGAATGTTAGGCATACTAAGGGCCATTTGACTATCGGTATGATCGTTAAAAATGCATAATCGGTATCCAATGCGGTACAAATACACACTATTGTAGAGTTAAGAAGAGCAAAAGGCAGAAAAAAGATGGGCCCTAAAATTTTTTTGATTCCGATACTTTATTTTTGTATCATAGCCATTTTGTAACATATTTTCTGATGTAAATGCACTAGAGCAGTCCTCTAGATGTATACCCTTGGAGATTAGTAACTTACCCATGTAAATTAGTAGGAAATTAACCTTTTAGTGAATAAAGTGCCGGTCTCTTGTGTGAAAGGATCATTTTTAAGGCACATGTATATAAGTCCATTTGTGACTCTTTGTAAAGACTTTTTTCCATTGTGAGAATCAAGAGCACAGAATTTCGAATTTGTGTCTTCTCCTCTCTGTATCTTCTTCTTTGTGAGCTTGTGTGCATGTGTGATGCTTGAAAAGAGTGTTTGGAAGTGTGGTCTATCCATGAAGGACTTGTTTGCCGTTGTTAAGGTGTGTGTGAAGTGTAGGAAGTGCTAAAGTGTAGGAAGGTCATTCCTCCGACTCAGTATTTTGCTCATAACTTGAAGTAGAAGTGTCAGAATTGAGTGAATACACCACCATTGGATGCGCCTTCTCAAGAGCTTTGAAAGAATCTGCTACTCGCTATATTCGGAGTTTGGAGCTGAGAGAAAACCTCAATTTACTGTTGGCTGTTGCTCCAAGTATCGTGACATCTCAACAGATCCCTGAACCTTGTTTGGAATAGACTTAGACTTATTTACACTCTTTGGGAAGCTCCTTTGCATTGATCATCATTTGAATGCATGTCTTCATACACTCGGCTAGGTTTTGATACTCCTCGGATTGATAAATAAAGCGTGAATCCCCACTATATGCACTTGAGAGGGATCGAGGTATAGTCTCTTTCTCCACAAGTCCCTAAGTTGGTACTTAGGTACACACGTTTTTGGCACCGTTGCCGGGGAAGTCGAATCAAACTGAGGCACTCGTGTGATGGTACATAGGTCTTAGCATTGAAGGGAATAGAGGAGTTGTGAATTTCTCTTCTTTGGTAAGTCACACTCATCCGCACTTACTACTTCTCGCTCTTGGAGTGTGTGTAGTGAGTTGATAGTCTAGGGAAGTGAGTGGAGTGAGTAGAGTAGGAGGAAGAAGGGAGTAGGTTAGGAAGGTAGAGTAGCATTCAACCTTGGTTCTTGTTAGTCTTTTTCAGTTAGGATGAATTTTCAAAAAGTATAAAAAACAAAAATTGTCTTTTTCAAGTCACTTGTCTCCAAGCAAGTATTGTGAGCATTAGAGAGCGAATATCGTGATCAAGGGAGCAGGGTTATTGAGCAACACATAGCAAGAACGGACTGTAGAGAGGTTGGGGAAAAGCTTCTAAGGTAATCATACCCATCCCTTACTCATAAATCCTGGTGAAATCAAGCAATTCAGTGAAACGACCTGCAGCAAGTATCATGAGGGTCATACCGGGGTAAAGAAAATTTATTTTTGTGATTCAGGCTCAGGGGAGAGGGTAGATAAGCTCTAGGAACATTTGTATGCAATTAAACTCCAAAGACATTTGCTAAAAATTGAAAAAATGCCAAGTATCGTGTTCTCTCATGGTTGAGATATCGCAATATCTGGATATCGTGAGCTCCTGTGGTCGAGTATCACGATACTTACATTGGTCACATATCGAGTATCGTTGAGAAATCCTCACAATACTAGTCGGATGTCGTGTATCGTGTATCGTGAAATTCTAATCACGATACATGTCATGTATCGTGCATCGTGAAATTTTGATCGCAATACCTGTTGCATATCGTGTATGGTGGAGGTAGTTTTTCGCGATACCTGGTGGATATCGAGTATCGTCGGGAAATTTCTCGCGATACTTGTTAAATATCGAGTATCATGGGACAAAAAAAATGATATTGGTCTAGTATCGACTATCATGGAAATTCTCTTAGCTAAGTATCGTGTATCGTGAAATTCTGATCGCGATACCTGTTGCATATCGTGTATCGTAGAGGTAGCTTTTTGCGACATTTGTGGAAGATCACGTATCGTGAAGTTCCTAGTATCGAGTATCGCTGATTTTTAGCGATACCTCCCCAATATCGTGTGTCGTGACTTTCACAAAGTTTCAAGTACCGTGTGTCGGGTTCTAGCCTCATATCAAGTAGCGTGTATCGTGGGATTACCTCTTTGCGATACCTGTGAAATATCGAGTATCGTGAGGGTCCTTCCGTGATACTTGCTGGATATCGAGTAGCGTGCTATTGTCTAGTTGGTTAAGTATCGAGTATCGTGACTTTTTACAGTGATTCAAGTATCTACTAATCACATAATTTTGAGGACGATAGTTCTGAAGTATCGAGTATCGTGAGATCACCCAGATTCAAGAGATTTCAAAAGATTTTAGTGAGGACCTCCAAGTCAGCCAAATGTTTCAAACAACTTAGAAACTCAGCCAAGAACATTAGAGCAAGGGATTGGTAGTAACTTGACTAGAGCTTTCAGTTGAATGAACCTAAGATCCAGAAGAACCCTAGGGAGTCAAAGAAGTGTGATTTCTTCTGTAGGAAGTGTAGTCGTTCACATTACTCTGAAACCTCGAGTGAGTCAGAGGAAGAAATTCCCATGGCTTCAAAGGATGTCCAGAATTCTGTACCAATAATTGGCATGATGTCAATTATTGAGGGTGAATATCGGACATCTTTAGAATATGTGAACACCAACCAACATAGGATACCTATCTACCTAGATGGGCTAAACGGATCAGTGGCCAGACTAAAGAAAGCTACAGACGCGTACATAGTACCTAGGCTAGCAGTTAAATATGCAAGAGGGTTCTATATGGACAAAAGAGATATCCAGTATGTGGTTACGAAACACCCTGAAAGCATCAACGAACAAGGGGAAGAAGGCAATGCCCACAACCTTAATGAAGAGGGACATGAAGAGCACATAACCACCCCTAGAGGGAGATCCACGGTCGTCAGGGTTTGGAGAGGAGACCTAGTTCCCCAAGATGATTCCCTAATGGATGTCTATTTGATCAATGGGATGGAACATCTCCTCAGAGCCCACTCTTTGTTATGGGAAGTGGCCAATAACCTAGTCACCATCTATGAGTTACAAGATCCTGAACTCCCCACCATTACCACGTATTTGGACAAAAACGAGAGGAGGTACTGGCCTCTAACGGAGTTAGAAAGAGTAGGGTTGAAATATCAAAACGTCCCAATGTTCCCTCCTAGGGATCAAGCCACTACTTCACAGAACCCCCAAGGAACTTATCAAGACAATTCATATCAACATTCCGGATAGACACAACAAACACATATACTGGACAGACCACATGTGCAGTTTGCTATGTCGGGCAATAATCCTAACTATCGACCTCAACCACTAGTTGAACCAAGGAATAGAATTCCTATCTCAGATAGACCACCTGTAGTAAGAGGACCTGGTATACCGATAGGAAGACCTGTTTTCCGTGTGATGCCTAGACCATCTGAAGCAAGAAGAAGATTAAGACCTGTTCAAGTTGCTAAATGCATGAGAAACCATTATGATGGCTCTTGCGAACCTCACAATCATATAGCTGAATTCAAGCAAGTAATAAGAACCGAACAAGTGGAAGATTTTTTGATTCAATATGAATCATTTGGTCTAACTCTGACAGACACAGCTTTAGCTTGGTTATAGCCATTAGACCCTAATAATTTTCAAAACATGGAACAAGTATATCAAGAATTAATTGAAGAATTCACCAAATCTAGGATTAAAAACAACTCTTCCTCATTAATCCATAGCTTCAAACAAGCTCCTACAGAATCAGTGAGATTGGCAGCAAGAAGATTCAAGCAATACATGGATAGATGCCCTGTTGAAGAGAGACTCACTCAAAACAAAATGGTGTCATTGTTTTTGGAAGGATTAGTGAATGGATCATTAAGATCACTGGTATATGTGAAAAGAGTTCAAAATCTGCATGAATGTATGAAATAATATAATTGAATATGGACAATCTTACAAGCCATATGCATATGGCATGGAAGGACCAAATAGTTCTTACGGATATGAGCAGGATTATGTGTCATTGATGTACAGAGCTCCCCGAGCACCCATACCCTCCCGACCAATGAATAGACTACCTACACCTAGAGGACCATGTTACAGATGCGGAGGTGATCATTTTATCAAAGAATGTACATTACCAAACCCACCACCACCACAACGAGTCTGGGAAGTATACTGTAGTGATTGTGGTAAAGAACACCTTTGTAGAGATTGCCCCAAGAACCCCAACAAAGTAAACTCGAACGTGCAGATCAACATGATAGAAGTGATAGAGTCGTCAGGGAGTGATAAGGAGTACACCGTGCCATTGAAAGCAATAACAAGAGCTTAAGCTAGAGAGACCCCAGAAAAAACTGGAGGGAATGATCAAGTCGATAGAGAATTGAATATACCCACACCTCAAATAGTTGAAGACTCGGAAGAGCTTGGGAAAAGTGCTACAAGTAAACAAACACAATGATGGAAGAATCGTAGAGACAGGATAAAGGAAAAGAAATTACAACAAAAGAAGGAGAATGAAAAGAAAGAACAAGATCAAGAAGAAAAACAGAAACATAAAGGAGAAACTCATAAGGGAAAGTATAAAAAAGAAGAGGTACGATCAGCTTTAGCGGATCCCATGCCAGTAGAGTTAGCCATGTGGATTCGGGCGTACCAAGCACGAATAAGAGCAGGACCAACCATTGAACAACATGAAAAAGAATATCCTAGAGGTGACTTAGAGAAAGAAAGGTTAGAGATATGCAGAAAATTAATTGAAGTATCTCAATAGACCCTAGAAAAACCTATTTTTTGACTACCCAACTCACGAATTCCCAAAAAAGAATTCCAAGAGTGTGTCATCCCTAATGATCCCGAGACAGCAAAAGAAGGTGAGACACATGATGGAAATTACTCTGAGGATAAAAGAGAAGGATTCGTTGTCCCCGAAGTAGACAGAGAGTGGCCTAAAGACTTGTGGGAAAGAGTCCAAGAAGATAGATGGAAGAAAGTGGAAGGAATTGAACCACGCTTTGAGGAGTTAGAAGCAGAAGGTGAATTGGAAGACTCAATGCCTGAGCTGAATTCAAAAGGATTATTAAAATTTGACAAGAGCGACAAGGATGATGACAGTGTGAAGGCTTTACCAAATTACACAGGGGAATACGAACATAATTCTGAATTATACTGCATTCCCTCAATAAGAGAAAAAGAGCAGAACCCATCAATCCGAACATCGGATATCATACAACATCTTAAAAAGGTAAAAATCTTGTGTACTATGACATTGGAAGAAGTTTTGAAGATAAAACCACATTTGAAGGAGAAGCTAACCAGTCAATTGGGGACCAAGTCAGAAGAGAAGGAGATGCCTGATGAAGTGACCACAGTCCAAATCCTAGTCGATAAGGTTGGAGATTTTAGCAAGGGAGATGAAGGAAACACATGCCTTCCAATTACTTATAGGGGTTACACCACTAAAGCTATCTTAGATTCTAGAGCTGGAGTAGGAATCGCCACTACAGAAATATGGGAGAAATGGGGAAAACCAGCTTTAAGACCAACACGCATGAAGATACAAATGGCAGACGGACACACTGAACGACCCTTGGGATTATTGGAAAGAGTAACTTTTACCACCTGTGGAGTTTGTAAGAGTATGCATTAATTTGAAAAAAGTAAATGCTGCCACCATAAGAGATAGTTACCCATTACCCACCACTAATCATCTTTTGGAAAGAGTGGCGGGAAAGGAAATTTATAATTTTCTAGACGACTTTTCAAGGTATAATCAGGTTGCGATTGCTCCTGAGGACCAACATAAAACAACCTTTGAACTGAATGGGGAGTATACGCCTTTAGGGTTATGCCTTTTGGTCTAATCAATGCCCCAGCCACTTTCCAAAGATTGATGTGCCATGTATTCAAGGAGTTCTTGAGAAAGAGCATGGAGGTATATGTGGATGATTTATGCACTTATTCAGCTATACGATCGGAACATATCCCTGAACTATGAATGATTTTTGCCAAATATTGACAATATAGAGTATGCCTCAATCCAGAAAAGTGCATCTTCATGGTTTGACAAGGAAAGATATTAGGACACATTGTCTCTGAAAATGGAATTTCCATAGACGAAGACAAAATCAAAGTGATTTTGGATTTGCCAAGACCGAATACTGCTAAAGAAGTGCAAGCATTTATGGGACATTGCAGCTACTACCATAGATTTATACACATGTATGCCATAATTGCTAGACCTCTTTATGCATTATTGTCTCAGTTTAATTGGAAAGAAGAATGCGAAAAGGCCTTTAACCAATTAAAGAGTCGATTAAGTTCAACACCAACCCTTCGAGTACCTAATTGGAACAAACCATTTCACATTCACGTAGATGCTTCCAAGTTTGCCACTGGATGTATCTTAGCTCAGCCAGCGGATACACGGAAGTTAGGCCACCCTATAGCCTATGCCAATAGACAATTGAATCAAGCGGAGCGCAATTACACCACGACGAAGCGAGAAGGTTTAGGGATGGTGTATGTAGTGAAGAAGTTTCGACACTAGCTTTTGGCAAACAAATTCAAATTCTTCATCGATCATCAAGCTCTACTGTACTTAGTCAATAAGCCTTGTAATATGGGACGATTAGTACGATGGTTTCTATTGTTGATGGAATTTGATTTTGAAGTAGTAGTCAAGAAAGGGAATACGCACATTAGAGCAGATCACTTATCGCAAATGACACATGGAGAACCCCCCACAGGAGTACCAAATGATCTGCCAGACACTTACCTTTTTAACCTCGAAGTATGTCCACAATGGGCAGAAAAGTTGATCCCTATCCTCACTTATGGACCTAAACAGGGTATCACACCAAACAGAAACCAAGACCTATGGAAAACTAAAAACCTCCATATCATTGCTGGAAGTTTATATCACCAAGACTCAAGTGGATTACTCATGAGATGCGTGGAAGAAGAGGAACAAGAAATGTGGCTTCAAAAAGCACATGTAAATCAATGGAAAACTCATTTAAATGCTAATAAAACATGGAAAACACTAAAGAGACTAGGCATATATTGGCCAACCATGCAGAGGGATACACATAACTATGTATCAACCTGCCCAAATTGTCCAGAACCAAATCGAGAAGAGAACTCTACTTTATGCTACTCCACAGTAGCACCAAGATGGAGTATGCCTTTGGTGAAATTCTTGAAGACCCAAGAGTACCCAGAAGGAGCTATGCTAGCAAGGAAACGTGCACTCGAAAAACAAAGCAAGGACTATGTTCTTATTGGAAAACAGCTCTTCAAGCAAGGAAAAGACAATCATTTAGGAATGTGCATTCATGAAGACGAGTATCTTGCTGTTTTAGAGATGGCACATGTAGGAGCTGCAAGAGGACATTTTTTTGCAGATAAAACTGCAAAAATGATTCTCTTTGCAGGAATGTGGTGGCCAACTCTACATCAAGATGCAGCCACATATGTTCAACGATGTGATACCTGCCAACGAAAAAAATATCCCATTAAAAGAGATGAAATGCCGTTGAAACCCATAAATTGTTAACAATGGTAGATCTGATTGGGATAAGCAATTACATCATGCTTTATGGACATTCCGAGTAGCCTACGAAACATCCATAGGAACTACTCCTTTTAATTTAGTGTATGGACAGAATGCCATTTTGCCAATTGATTTCTTAGTACCCTCTCTCAGAGTAGCAACAACATACGAGTGGACTGGACATGAATTATCAGCTCAATTGGATCAAATAGAAAAGCTACATGAAACAAGGTTACAAGCGATAACAGGGATTTATGCTGCTAAAAGGCGATAGAAGTCATATTTTGATGCTCATATTAAAGACAAAATCCTGAAGGAAGGAGGTTTAGTTTTGGTCTATACTTTGAAGCAACATGCAATGAAACTGCAAAAAAGAGGATATGGCCCATTGATCATCAATCGTATATCTACCGGCGGAGCCATCAGCTTAGCAACCCTGGATGGAGAAGTATTGCCAAACTATATCAGTGGTTGCCGAGTAAAAAAAATATTTAGCAGAAAACTCAATGTAGAATTGCGCCCATCTAAGGCACAGCTGATTGGAATAGGAGGAAAAGTTACTCAATTTATAGGCGAGATTACCTTACCTCTACATCTCGGAAACAACACAATGGAACAAAAACTCTTAGTATGTCATGATCATGACTTATTGGAAGAGCTCGTGTTAGGTCAAGATTGGATGTATGAATATGAAGTGACTATTCAATTGGCCCTAGGATACATCTCGACCAAGATAGGACATCGTGAGGTATTCAGCATGTTAGACGAACGACTGATCAAAGCAAAATGTATAGACCTGAGAGATCACTCAAACGAGCACGATGATGAATGTATGTTCACTCACACTATGGAAACCCCACCATCAAGTACTTCATGTGAGAATGCACCAAATCTCGCTTTCACACAATCTTCTAATCTAGAAATCACATGATTAGTGTCTTATCCAATAAAAGCCTCGATGAGGAACCAAGCACAAGAGGGATGTCAGCAAGACTATCAAAAACCTGCACACATTAGAATATACCCCATTCCTTATACTAGACAGGCTTGGATCAGAAAAGATCAAGTGATGACATATCTTCAACAACAGAACTACTATGGACATCGGAAACAACAACAGAATAAGAATGCTACCGAGGTCCACAAGGGATTGCTAGAGTATGGATTCCAAAGAAGGTGATAGCCGCCCTACCAATCTGAACGCAAATATGGATTCCCAAATCATGTGCCCAAGTGACAATCATAAAAAAGGACAGGTCAAGACACAAGGAGAATCAGTACGATCTAAAGGCGAAACAGCAGAAAACAAACAACTATAGGACAGAGCAAGAGCCTACGCAACAAAAATCATTCAAAGAGTCAAAAAGCAGACGAACCTGAGGTATAACATGAGAAGCACTACAATTACCAGGAATGCTGGAGATACACTTTGTCCCAATGGAGTAAAGCAAATTTGGATGCTGACAAGCAAAACAATCTATATACATCAACCAAATAATTCGAGTTGCACACATCTGGAGTCACAAGAGTCCAAAGTATGCATAAGAGGGCCACATTACAAGGCCAAGCATTCGGCACATTCTTCATCTACCTCTCGATAGTGAAGCACATTTCCCTCTTGGGAAATAGGAGAGCACTTATAAACTAATCCAAAAGAAAATAACTAATGATTCAATAACTGCTTCGGCTATGAACTAACATTTCTGTTTTCTTTTAGACACAAACATAAAAAATTAAATAAATAAGTATGATAAAAATCCCAGATATTACCTTTCTCACACCCATGGGGAAGGGACGACACAATTCACTCGGAGAGTTGCCAAAATTATGAAGGATAAGTGAAGGAGGATCCTTGATACCAGCTTGCCACTAATTACTGGTATATATTGAGTGCAAATGGCATCCTCTAATTCCGAGGCTATGCAAGAGGAAGAGATCCTTCTTCTTCCCTTGGAATCAATTACGAAGGCATGAGGTCCTTGGTTTCTTGATGATCAACCAGTGTCAAAGCTTCTTTTCATGGCTACCATTAAGATCATGGATAGGGATCACTACTTTCCTATCATGTCACAAGATTTCGAGACAATAGTACAGGGATTACCATGCATTACAGATGTCTGGACAAGAGTTGCATTGATGAATTCCTAGACCGCCCACATATTTGCCAGATTTCCAGAGATGCACACAAGTCATGAATACACTCCAGTCTACATAAGATAAGTCGTCCGTCCCGGAAGCAAAAGTGCTTGATAAAGTTGGTACATGGAGAACAATTTGATTCACTCATGAGCTAATAAATAGAGTTTTTGGATGGAGCCAAGATGGCCTCACTAATGTCAATGATGAATGTCATGATCCACAAAAGAGAACCTTTTTGGAAATCAACAGAACAGATATTGAAGACTCGGTTTGATTAGTGCACCAACATTTTTGTTTTCCCAGTATTCATAGATATACAACACCTCAGAAAATCGTCATGCAATTGCTTTCCCATGCAATGAGGCAAGTGGGAAATCAAGTAAATATGACTCCGTATATTCAAGATCGCCTGTTTGAAGCTAAGAAGAAGTGGAGTCAATGGAAATTTTTGAACAAAAGCTCAGCATTGACGGTGTTGATTTATGAGGCACTTGAAATGAAAGATTGCTTACGCTTGATGCCAACATAGCTCAAAGTATATATGGAGGAAAACGATAATCTACGCAACAGGAATAAAGAGCTGATGAAAGCACTGCTTTATGATCAACCTATTGAAAAACAAGAGCCCACAGCAATTGACCAAAAAGACTTGAATGACCAAATAGCACAAAAGGAGCAGGCTCTCAAACAAGAATGGGAAAGCAGGTATAACAATGACACCAATGAGCTTAAAACACAACTACAAAATGTAAACGCCAAACTCGTAGGGAGCTACAGTGAAAATATGGATCAGGTAGCAGAGATTGGTAATGAGCTACTTGCGACAAAAGATGCACTCCGGGCAGCTCTTCAAGAAGTTAAAGAGAAGAGTGAATGTCTTGCACAATTAGAAACTAAAGCCGAACAAAACATATCCATTGAGACACTAGTAGAGCCACGATAAGGAAATCCTACTGACGAGGTAGAGGTACGTCCTCTATCTCCCCCGATCTATAATTCTCCAATAAAAGAGCAGATGGCAGAACCATGTGATGATCATCCCATGCCATATACTGCAGAGATAGGTCAGAAGGAACGTGCACTATTGGTGTCCTGATTGATAGAAAACTTTGAAAATGAACTCGTCAAAGTTATGAAAGAGGCCAAAATAAAAGGGAAAGATCTGGATGTGATCATGAATCCTTTCAACATTCCTTATGGACTATTGAAAGAGAAAACAAGGCAATACATAAAGAAGATAACAGAGAAGGATCCAGATGAGCAGTTGTACTTCAAGGATAATATATTCAATTACACTCAAGAGGAATTTGAAGCTGCACAACCTGTATGGAGAAGAAAATTTTTGGAGAAAAATCCTACTTTGCGGGTGCACTGGCAAGCAACACCTTATTTATTACAGGTAAATCCTTCGTTTTGCCTGACACCACATAGTAGAGAAGCAAGAGAATTTTTGGACATGCAAAAGAGTGCTGCGATCAATAAACAGTGGCTGAATTATTCGCTACTTCCAAGTCCACCTCATAATTATTTACCGATAGAGGATTACATGGTAAAAACTATTGAATTTTGGCTGCATTGTTATGCAACAGTTCTCGATTTAACTATCAATATGACGAATAAAATCCTCAGCATGATACTTAGAGTGTTGAAGGTGTTCAAGCACGTGGCTGAAGACCAAGAAAGAAGCTTCACTGAAAAGATTATACTTGAAGATATATCTCTGCAAGAAGCCCCACAGGGGCATGCAACACCCATCTCTGCACAGAGCCCCGCAGGGGCGCACATCAAGGAAAAGCACATAGGAGGGAAGGACAGACCAGGGCCAGGAAGTATCCATGAAGAAGTGCAAGACCATTCTTGGCAGGTAATAATCCTCCCGTTGATAGCGTGCGGTGGAAAAAAAAAAGTAAACATGCTCAAAACAATTCAACAGGGTCAGATGTGTGAAGACAAAGACATATCAGAAGACCAAAAGCTAGAAATAGGCAGAGGCTCAAAAGTTGATGAGGATGACTAAGAATACCACATTCTTAGACACTAATGGCATGCGTGGAAGCCCGGCTGAATACAACAACCTACATTTGTGATGTACGAAATACCAAGGGGCAAACAGAAGCAAAGGACATACCTCGGATAAGATAACCAATTGTCTGATAGTCCTTGTTGCTTCTTCGACCACTAGGTGCATGTATTCAGAAATCTTAGACAAGCTACAAACGAGAAGCAAAAGCCTGTCAAAGGACGACAGAGACAAAGAGGGGGAGAGTGTTGCAGAGTTAAGAAGAGCAAAAGGTAGAAAAAAGATGGGCCCCAAAATTTTTCCGATTGGGACACTTTATTTTTGTATCATAGCCATTTTGTAACATACTTTCCAATGTAAATGCACTATAGGAGTCCTCTAGATGTATACCCTTGGAGATTAGTAACTTACCCATGTAAATTAGTACGAAATTAACCTTTTAGTGAATAAAGTGCCGATCTTTTGTGTGAAAGGACCATTTTTAGAGCACATGTATATAAGTCAATTTGTGACTCTTTGTAAAGACTTTTGGTCATTGTGAGAATCAAGAGCACAAAATTTTGAATTTGTGTCTTCTCCTCTCTGTATCTTCTTCTTTGTGAGCTTGTATGATTATGGTCATCATCGATTTCCTGCTTTATTTCTTCGCGTCTTGATCTTTGTTGGGACAATTAAAGGGCCAGATAACAACAGAAACGAAGCAAGAAAAGTGATGGTCGCGCCTATGAAACAATGTGATCACACGCCCCACATTGTATCGAATGTAGATGTTTATATGCTAATGTTTTCAAAGTAATTGTTTCCATCTCTTTAACACCAGATATGCTTTTTCATTCTGTTCACGAATGCTATTGTTTCACTGGCAGTTAACAATCTGATATTTGAAGTTCATAGCCAGAGAACAATTTTACTTTTTTTTTTTTTTTGGCTCAAAAGCAATCTCGGCATGAAAGGCAGAGAGATATCCGTCACTCCCCACCCCGAAGGTGATGAGCTAAACCAACCTCTCAAATTTGTGCAAGTGCCTCTTCATGTGGGACTACTTTTTCTAATCTTGATCGATCAATCGTTATGTGTACAAAGAGTTAAACTGACCTGCCAAATCTGTGCAAAGACCTCTTCATGTGGGACTACTTCTTTTAAGTTTGATCAATAGTTATTTATAGAAGCAGTGCAATGGCAACAACATGACCTCTCATAATTAATGAAAACTAGGTTGTCTCCTGAGCGAATATTAGTATGTGGAATCTTCCTGCATTTGAACATGTTCATAAGTGATTAGCAACTTCGAATCAAATTCATAAGTGGTCATAAGTCATTAGCTCATGTGCCATAGATACTAGCTTTGTTTTCAAAGAAACTATTTCCATTTTTAACACCTGATATCCGTTTTCAATCTATTGACGTATGTCGTTGTTTTTTCTTTTCAAATATGTTTAGTTTGAGGCTTAATCTCTCAGATATAGTTGAATCAATTGAAAATGTAAGTGAAGGCGGCCTTAAAACCCATGAAACTCTTAGAATTCCACAAAGAATGTGCCTCAATTACTTAAAAATACAAGAGAAGGTGGGCTTAGAACCATGGGGTTCTTGGACTTCCACACAAAAAAAAAAAAGAGGGTAAGATGATGAGTTAAACTAACCTGCCAAATCTGTGCGAAGACCTCTTCATGTGGGACTACTTCTTCTAATTTTGATCAATAGCTATGTCTAGAAGGAGGTTAATGGAATACATATGACCTCTCATAATTCAGAAAACCAGGTTGTCTCTTGAGCGAATATTGGAACGTTGAATCTGCCTGCATTTGAATAGGTTCATAACCGATTAGCAACGTCCAATCAAATTCATATTAGCTTTGCTTTCAAAGCAACTGTTTGCATCGTTTTAACACCAGATATGGGTTTTGAATATGTTTATTTATGTCATTGTTTTTTCTTTTTAAATATGTTTAACTTGAAATCTCAGACTTCAAATCTCTGTTTGAATGTCGTGATGAGGTTTGTAGTTTTCACTTAACGGACCAAGTTTTTAGCGTTCATCTTGCTATTTTAGGTAGCCCAAGTTGAGAAAATTTAGCGGACCTCTGAAATTAACGTTACGTTCGTTCTCTCTAATCATAAAATCACGATCAGATATTTTAAAATCCTTTTATAACCGTGGCGTTTCACGAATGATGCAAAATAATAGCACGATCATATTCTTACTTCTAGTTTTTCCATCTACAACAATCAACCAGATAATTTGGCGATCATATTTTCTATACTTGACAATCTGAACAGAAACGAAAGTCCGAAACCGTATTTATGAATTCGCATGGAATACAAAAGACAAAACTTTATTTATACTTTCAAATCATCTAAATATCAAAGAATCCATTTTGATCTACGGTTCAACGACGACTTTGAATCGCGCAACCTCCTCTTCCCAACACACACAGAGAATTGCGTTTTTCTCTGCCTGACCGCTTACTTAAAAGTCACACACGACTCCTCTTCTACACTCTATAATGTAAACCTCTTATATCGATAACAAGTGGCAAGAGAGGTTTACTAACCTCTTTAGCTAACGAGTGGCTCACACCCCCAAGGCTCAACAACGTGAGACTTCCTTCCCCTTATAAATATTTTCATTATCAAAAATGAGGATGAAATGTCCATAATGGTAGAAGTAAATGCTCAGACTCCTGAACCCCATGTACTCTATGTACATGGTCATCCTTGTGCATTGTTTCCCCATATCCCTCCCCTTGACAAGTCACATATGAGATCATCTGAAAGGTGGAAAACTATCTGAGTAGTGCCTACTATCTCCCATATACACCCAACGTTCAATCTATCACTCTCCATGACAAGCAACATCATCAAAATGACCTACCTCCATATGATGTATCCTCTATGACATAATAATATAAAAGGAAAGTATAAGGTGCCAAGCTTATGGTCTTGACCATATCCTAATGGAGATAAGGAACCATAGAATCCTTTGAAATGTAGAACAGACTCCCATACATCAATAATGGCCGCCAGAATGGATCTACCCTCGATGGAACCTTTTTGACCCTCATTGATCCATGAGCAAAGCTAGAAGAAGATATGATTCGAAAGGACCCTCCCAAATATCTTTTAGCTAGTTTGTGGCACAGTGATAGACCATTTGTTTTTTATATGATTTTTCTATCTATCTATAAATTAGCTTAGTCACACCTTATTTGAGAAGTTAGGCAGACCAGCAAAGTGCATCACTTCTTGTCAATTGTAAGGGGTCACCAAAAAAGTTTTAGATGTCTAGAAAAACGCATTCTTGAGACCCAAAATTTGACCATTGGGCTTGTTGCTTGTTTCTACTTGTTATCTTATTTTGAAAATTAAGGTATTAAAAATTGAAAGATTTAATAAAAACAATAAAAGAAGAATCCATGAGGGGAATCTAAGGGCATCGTTTGTAAGGGGCAAGGTGAGGGAGAAGAGTTCTTTCAGGTTATTTTGAGATAGACTTATTGGGGTTCTATTGGGTGGGTTGAGGGGCATTTTGGGTGCACACATGTTTGAGTGTTTTTTAGGGGTTTTATTTTGATCTTAAGGTGATCCCCCTCCATTCAGAGTTTAATGTTATCTATTTCTGAATCAGATAACTATTGTTCTGTGTAGTTAAGATTCCGAATTGCCTATGAATTGTGTATCTACGCTAAGTCATATTGAAGTGATGGAACAAAAACGCATGTTTACGAATAGAAATATTCGTGAATCCCGGTTCCCAACCCTATTCTTTGTGTACTGTTAGTCTTATTCTTTGTGTACTTAGGAGCAAGAAGGATGTTTG
Source organism: Ceratopteris richardii (assembly GCA_020310875.1). Lineage (NCBI taxonomy): Eukaryota > Viridiplantae > Streptophyta > Polypodiopsida > Polypodiales > Pteridaceae > Ceratopteris > Ceratopteris richardii. Next base: position 108,492 of record MU260637.1, read on the forward strand.
CAAGCTCATATATGATGGCTCCATCTACCCATTTAATGGAAGATGCAAACCACTATATTTTTGTCAAAGATGATCTTAACAAAAATTGCCTTCCAAGATCACCATTGACAGAGATGAGTGGAACTTTTGGAGTCAGATGCTATCTTCAAGAACATGCCAAATTCTTGCTTTTGTTGTCGCATATAGTATCATAGAAATAAGCATTTGCCCCTAAGGCAGAGAAATCATCTATTAGAATTCCTATGGAGGATCCCCATCAAATGGAAATTCTTCTCTCGTTGCACTTTTCTAACCAAAGAATAAGAAGATGAGGTGAAAAACAATAAAATTATGGACATGGGATGTATTGGGAACGTCAAAAGTTCTTGAGTATGAGGTAGGTTATAAATTTTTTTCCAATGTAATATAAGTCTGAAGAGAACATGAAATACTGATACACTTAAACATTGTTGATGCCAAGTTTTATGGACATCTTTATCGTCATATGTTCCACAATGGACGTCCATGCAACTAAAATTAATGATAAATTATGAAATTTTTCAAAGTATTTTTATTAACAGAATTGCATGAACCTCTATTTAATTGTGCACATCCCAATGGTAAGAGAGGGTCAAATTACTACGTGACATATTTCTACTAAGAATTATACTTTGTAACTACTAATGAAGTAATGTATATTATTCTTGTTTAAAACAGTGCCGGCTTTTACCGAATATCTTAAGAAGAGACAGCCTTCACTTATTCTATGTACAAAGTTGTGCATATATCATCTGCCTAATGGTTGTCCATATCATCTGCATCATCGTTGTGCACATGAGGCTCTCAAGCTTGATTTTCTTCTTCATCATCTTCTTTCCGTCCCTATTTTCTTTGCATGAAGACAACCTATTTTCTCTCATTGGATGGGAGCCATCACATACGGCGGTGGCGATCATGCAAATGGAACATTAGAGACTATAAATTCAACATCTATGACCTCTCCTTTGTCGCATCTACCTTTTATTCACAAACTTTTGCAAGCAAATCGGATTGTTTGATTTTATTTCAGCGAAAGTGTGTAAATAATCTGGTGGAGAGGATTTCTCATATGTGCATGAAAATAATTTAACTCTTAGCGCATTCTTTTACAAATAGTTGAATGTCATCATGATAAGCAATTTACTTATAAATTCCATTACCCATTCCTCAAGAACCATGGAAAAAAGTATCTATAGATATTATTATTGGTCTTCTTCCAGAATCTTGTCATATTGTTAATATTTGGAGAATAATTTCTAAGTCTGGCAAACACACATATTTATTAACTTGCAAAAAGACAATGTACACACCTCAAGATTCTATAATGTTCTTCAAGTGCATTTATCTACATTATGCTTTTTTCTTAAAGGTTTTGTTTCTTTACAAAACATCATATTAGTTTAATCATCTTTGGATTGCACTGTAAAAAAACTTAGGAGCACATTGTCAAATGCATTTCAAATCTTCATTTCATCCTAAAAAGAAATGGTCCAAGTAAAGACTTATTATGTTCTTATTTTATATATAATCCTCGAACTTAAAATGAAGAGTTACAAATTCTTGAGTTTACATACAACGGCATGCCTCATTTTATCTTTGAATGTGGAATTCTCTCCCCCCCCTCTCTCTCTCTTTGTCTCCCGACCTGCGTCTCTTTCTTTGTCTCTCTCTGTGTTCCACTCTCTCTTTCCACATCTCTCTCTCTCTATCTCTTACTTCTCTCGCTCTCGGCGTCTCTCTTTCTCTTTCTTTGTCTTTGTCTCTCTCTCTATCTCTCTCTAGCTTTCTCTCTCTCTCTATAATTTGTGCTATGCCAAGGAATGATAAAGACTATTAAATGCAACTGTTGATCATTGGCAGAATAAGACTATTCAAATGTAGGAATCATTTCCCTTAAGAACTGCAGCTTATTGAGGTGATAAGCTTCATGAGGGGGCCATATGGTAAAGTATTTTGTGAAGAAATGCAGATTCTTTGATGTTTCAATGATGGTTTCAAGGAATAAAATGAGCAGTCGTCATTTCAATGATGGTTTCAAGGAATAAAATGAGACGCAAAGTGATTGACATGGCGACATGAAAACTTCCATAATTCAAGTCTTTGTATCAATTCATTTTGAACTTTATGAACTTTTTATGATATTTTGTAATTTAATACTGAACAATGCTTATAATGATCAAATGAGAGATGTGGCTTCTCAATGTTACTGCATTTAGTCTTTTTTAGCATTTGAAAGAGCCTTGAGCTTGACTTGATTATAGACTCATTAAGTAAAAATTTTCATTCTTCTCATTTAGAAGTTCATCCATGGTTATAACCTTGTTGAGGAGAGCTTGAGCCTCATACTAGCCATCTCAAAGCGTCATGGGTGTAGTCCATCGCCATCACTCTCTTGAAGGTGCATTAATTGTAAATAAGTAGTTGAATACCCAAAAATTTTGGAAAATTCAATAATTAAAATCATTGATAGAAAGTGTTGAAATTCAGCCCAAAGTATCTCATAGTTAGTGATTAGCTCTGTTTGTTAAGCAATCATTTGTAACAGATCGTGAATCCCTCTCTACTGGACTCCATAGACTCTCTCCCCATCTTTTTGGAGTTTAATCACCAATGGTTTCTCTTCCAAATCCACATTACTCCAACAAGCAAGATGAGTTAAAGAACACATGGTTAATATATCAACTTTCATTCTATGTTCTTCGTCGAAATCGTCTACGTCTTGATTGTGTAAGGAATGGTTCTTGCATGGACTCATTGTCTTGACATGGCAGTGCTTGCCAACAAATAATATCCTTCTATCTTTTGAAAATGATGAAATGGCTTTTGAGGCCCTCCTAATTGTGACATGCTAGGTCATGTCCACAACCATGCTCTTGTTCAAGTTGTTCCTCAAACTCACCCCAATCAATTCCAAGTGTCCTAAGTATCCTCTTTGGGTGGTGCTCCCTAGTGTGTCTTTCTTTATCTTTGATTTTACCAATGAGATCTTCAGCCCACTACAAATCCCACTTAGGACAAAGGAGGATATTTGCAAGCTGATATACGATGGCTTCATGTACCCATGTAGTGGAAGATGCCACACCTTGGTTTGTTTCATAGATGATCTTAACAAAGGTTCCTTTCCAAGATCATCATTGACACATATGAACTGGAGTTTTGGAGTAAGATTCTATCTTTAATAACATGCCAAATGCTTGCTTTTGCTGTCACATATAGTATCATAGAAATAAGGATTTCCCCCTCAGGCAGAGATGCCATGAACTTAAGTAGGGTGGATCTAGAGAAGTTCCCAAGCCACTTATAATGGCTAGGGATCCTACCAGAGTCTTGAGAATTAGGGAACGCGGTTCAAAATAAGAACATTCATACAAAAGGAGAAGGTCAAAGAGACCCAACACATGGATCTTGACCCTAACGTCTTTTGGAGGTCCATAGAAGCCAACGGAGGCCCAATGGCTATGAGGGTGCTAGACAATAATGTCAAAACAAGAATCTGAAAACTAAAAAGAAATACAACTTAGAGGATTTTATCACTAGAAGAAACGATACTGTGAAAACGAAGAGCTCGATTATTGGGTCCGCTATTCTAGATTCCTATGCCAAGAAAGTAAGTAGTCTCAAAAGCAGGAATCCTTTAGAATTCCCATGGAGGAATCCTATCAAATGGAAATTCTCTTGTTGCTCTTTCTAAACAAAGTAGAAGAGGTAGAGGTGAAAAACAAGAAAATTAAGGACATAGGATCTATTGCAAACGTCAAAAATCCTTGAGTATGAGGTAGGTTCTAAAACTTTTTCCAATGTAATATAAGTCTAAAGAGAACATGAAATACTAATACACAGAAAAATTGTTGATGCCAAGTTTGATGGGATTCCTTATGGTCGTATGTTCCACAATGGACGTCTATTCAACTAAAATAAACTATAATTAACGAAATTTCTTAAATTATTTTTTAGAACAGAATTGCATGAACCTTTATTTATACGTGCAAATAAATTTCTTTATACATGAACCTTTATTTTTAATATATGTGACGTGTTAAGGAAGTATGGAGTGAGAGGGTGCAAACCGTTGATCAATCCAATGAAAGTAAACGTGATATTATCTTCAATGGAAGGTAATCAAGCTCATGATGAACTCCTATACATGTCACTAGTGGGCCCTCTGAATTATGCCACTATCAGAAGTGCTGATCTACCATATATAGTTTGTGTGCTATCTCAATTTATGCACACCTAGGGTTCTTGATTTACGTGCAGCTAAAAGAGTAGTCAAATATCTCAAGATTACTTTGAATGAAGATCCTTTCTATTGTTTTGGGGATGATATGCACATTAAAGCACATATAAATGCTGATTGGGCTGGATCCAGAGAACATAGGAAGAGTACAAGTGGATACTCAATGTTGGTAGACAAGAAGGTCATCTCATGGATGGCAAAGAAATAGAATACAGGTACACTATCTTTCGATTAAGTTGACTAACGAGCATTATCAAAAGTTACATCTAAGCTCATAGGGTTCAAGAAGCTTATGAATAAATTAAATTTGCAGGTCAATAAATTTTTAATCATGTGTGAGAGTCTCATGAATCCCATGTTCCATGCTAGAACCAAACACATAGAGGTACATTATCACTATGCTAAAGACAAAGTCCTAGCTAAGGAGATACAAGTTCAAAAAATTACCAAGGATCAATGTGCTCACATGTTCACCAAAGCATTGGACTCATTGAAACTAACAAATTTCAAAAGAAATTTTTGAATGATGGAGCTAGATTGGAGATTGGAAGGAAGTTGAAGCTTGAGGGGGAGTGTTCAAAATCAGGCTCCAACCTTACAAGCATATGAAACTATTGAACTAATGAAACTTGAAGAATTTTAATTCAAGGAGCCAAGCAAGAGTTTTCATGTTCAAATTTGAATTGATTCCTCTTTATATTTTTCAAATAATTGATCAATCACACTCAGGTGTGATGAAGCTTATTTTCTATGAATAGAGCTCCTTATCATTTAGGGAATGTCTTCAAAGTTGTTAAGAGACACCTTGTATTTTGAATGTGTGGAAGCATTCATTGTTTATCACCTTTAGGATTTGAGTAAGCTAGTAAACCCCTTTCTAATCAAGTCCCTTCCTTGCTTAAATATTTTCTTCATACTAGAGTAGCCATAGCTCACACTCAATTTTTTATATGTAGGAGCTAGTTACCTTTGTCAGATGAGCAGAGTTTCCTCATCATGTTGTATCTATTTCTTGTAATATTTAGTTTTTTATAAAGCTATTATTTTCTCCTAAAATTATTTAAAGATGGTCCAAAATCTACACATTCTGAAACAAATTAATTCTGAGTGACCAATGGTCTCTATATGCATGACTAGTGAAGGCAATAAGTAACCTGACTCGGAGGAATTGATTCCTATAGTAGGATCACGAATTCTGCATGATATAAACTGCATTGAAAAGGTCCCAAAATCTATTTTAAATGTGAAAAAGTTCTTGGGTTTGTTTTCCAAGAGTTTATAACATCATCATTTCGAGTAAATAGAGATATGTACGAACATAATTGTGAGGCCATTTATGCTTCAAGCTGCATAGAGAATGTGTAGATTCTCCCACCAAGGACCATGGAGCAATGATATCAATCTTTTGTGTCAACACATATAACTTATAAGTTATGAAAATGTAGATTGAACCTTCTATTATAGAAGAGGGCACTTAGAAAATTATGCAGATCTCACAACATGCTAGGAATTTATCTCAATCCTTTTGGAGAAATTCAACTAGCTAGACATATACCTGACAACTTCGACATGATGTTCCAAGCATACCAAGCGAGATTAAAGGAAGGACCCAAGGTGGAAGAATTAAATGAGAATTACCATAGGGAAAACTTAGAAATTGAGAGAACTAAGCTTTGCATGAAGATGGTAGAATTGGCTCAAACTATGTTTCAAGCCTCTCAATATGTCAAGTAGAGTAACATAGCGAAACTAGAGCTACACGTTTAAGGATTGTTAGAAAGACTAGAACGCTTGATTTCTAGCAACAAAAATAATGATTCGAGGAAGACCCATGTTGTTCCTAAGACACATAGCTGTTGGACCATCCTTGTCTTAAGTGCCTAATACTGCGAATTGGGAGAATCGTTCTTCCATACATAAGTACTCAGAGGGATTTCTAAGGGAAATCCAAGAAGAGAAATGTAAGCTAGAGCAAGAAACCCACCCATGGATTCAAGATGTAGACAATTTACAAGAACAATCTCCCCAAGACATACCCTCTATATATGATGAACTAGAGGAGGAGCAACCTAGTGAACAAACAAATTTCAAATCTAATTCTTTATAAGAACTACTGTAGTTCACAAGACCTTGGGAAGCTAAGTCCATCAGTATGAGAGCACCCACCATACTCGTAAGAAACAAAGAATTATTTATCCCTAGGAACATGGATGTAATAAAGAAGACTAAAGTGCAATGTTACCTCACTTTATAAGAATTTTTAAAACTCAAACTCGATTTGTGGACGCATGTTAAAAATCATTTACTAGAGATGGCTACTACCCACTTTCAGGAAGGTTCACACAAGAGAGTGCAAACAAAATACACATTGAAAGGATTAGAGATATGTGTGAGGGAGAGGAAGGTAATACTTATCTTCTAGTAACCTACCAAGGCTACACCACCAAAGCAAACCTAAACACAGGTGCTAGAGTAACCATTGCCACCACTTTCTTATGCAAACATTGGGGCAAACGAGCATTAATATCCATGAGAATGAAGCTACAAATGGCTTATGGTTATATTGAGAAACCTTCAAAATTATTGGAAGGAATATCTCTCACCTTTTGTGGTGCAAAATTTGAGCACACCTTTGCCCTTTGCGAGTGTGTAAAGACTCATGTTCATGAGATGATTTCAGGATGCCCATTCATGTGAAAGCTACAAATTATACAAGATTGGACAATTGATTCTTTGTACTTGCAACATTTGGAAGTGACTACCAAGGTCAACGTCAAGGACTATTCCGATTGCAATGTACCCCTACTATAGTGGAACACCATCCATAGGCTACCCAAGGAAATAGAATCAATGCAATCCTTAGAATCAGATCCTTCATGGTTGCATGAGGACACTCATCTATGGATGTGTAAAGTAGCTAAACCAGAAGAAGAGAGATTAAAAGCTAGAACTTTAGGCTCCAAAAAACATCCTTGTATGCTATAAGATCATGCTTATGAACCTATAATGTTCCCAGATGAGGAATTTGAGCCTCACGATTGGGTAGAGATGTTAGCTAGCATGGACTCCTCATTGTGATGAGGATGCATACGACATTTCGATCTTTATGATAGAACCCTTGGAAGAATAGCTTATTCTAGAAGAATTGATGGAATTGACTCAAGAACCAAGTGAGACAAGTGAAAAAGACTTAGAAACTATTATCATGGAACCTTTTTGCTCGTTAGAAAAGGGATATCTCTAATTTGTAGAAGCCATCATCCCTGAGGTAGGAAAGGAGAAACCAACTGAACAACCAGAGTCACTCACATATAACAAGGACGTTAACCACAAGAGAGAAACAAAGAAAGCACAAGAGAGAAACAAAGAAAGCACCTAAGTCAGAAGAAGGAGGCGAGCATTTGCGTTCTCTAGGGAACGGATTATGTATCTAAATAGGCAGTAGTCTTCATAGCCAACTCTCTTAGTTGGGTCTATATCCTCAAATCTAGTCCAATGTCTTCTCTCTTCATTATAGGCATTTGTTTACATAAAAACATTTGTGTTCGATAGTTTCTCTGCCATTTCAAGATTCTATGAGTCTATTTCTTTGATTCCTCGAATGGGAAACCAAATAGAATTTGTTTTTCTAATCCGTGTTTCCTAATTCCCATCCTCATTGACCTTGATGTACACTTTCATCTTGTTCCAACTCTTCCAGAATGAAAAGAGTGAGTCTAAACCTGTTGGAGTCACTCAAAAAGTAGAAAACATGAAAGTGAGCATATCATGGCCATCCCACAAGTAAAAGAAAATATTTTTTTCTAAGAATCAATTTTGTCTTAGAAGCTTTTGAGTTGCATCACACTTTGATTATCCACTTGGCAACCATCTTATCTACAATGCCCTCAATGTCAATAATGCACAAACACGAAAATCGTTTTGGTTAGCACAAATGTCCCATTCGACTTTGGGCATTCCTTTCTTGTTGAGATCTCCCATCCAAAGGAAATCTCTACAATTACTTTCCAGTTTTTCTAAATTTTTGTCTTCTTAGTCTCGAACAATGGAAAAAAATGACAATCAAGGAAATAAACAAGGTTTTGATCACCATTACATGCCCCTCCAAGTTGAGTTGCATGACCTTCTGATAAGCAAGCATATTATCAAGCTCAGTGAGAACATGATTTCACTGCAAATACAACAAAACCCATGGAAATTGCGAGTAGACAAAATATTTGTCCACTTGGGGGCTCCTGACATCCCTCCTCGATAACAAATTGGGGGGGGGGGGGCATAACCTTGAAAGATATTTTAAGAACAATCCTAAATTTTATATTGGATTTAAAAACAATGCATCTCATGAAGTAGAACATCAGCTAGTAGATTTCATTATGAACCAGCGCCCATAACACGAGAGAGAGAGAGAGAGCAATTTCAACGAGAAAGTTCCACGGCCTTTTCGTAGGCATCGGAAGCGTGCGTGCATTAAACGCAAATACAGCAGATAAGTACGAGAGTACTGTTTATGCTGTCATCTGCCTCATCGTTGTGCCAATGGGGCTGCCAAACTTGATTTCCTCCTTGATCGTCTTCATCCTTTTCCTATTTTCTGTGAGTGAAGAAAAATTATTTTTTCTCTTTGCATGGCAAGCTGGCAGCCATCACATCAGACAATACAAACTGACGCTAATTAAGCATGAGCAACGTTTAAGAAGAGAGAGTCTTTTTTTTTTTTTGAAGAACAGAAAGTATAAAATTGATGCTAGAAGAAAATACAAACAAAGAATCAGTCTCTCAACAGAGACTGATACGATTACAACGAGGCAGCATTGAAGGAAGCCTCAGATCCTGAAAAGGTTTAAGTAATCTTCAAGAAGATTGATCATCTGCAATCTAGGCTTAGAGTACATCTTTAGGAGTTTAGATTTCCAAACATTGTAACGATTATTCCTAAGAATTACAAAGGGATTTTTATCATCCGAATGAGAATCAACAGAGTCGGTGAAGCAATGATTAAGAATTTTCTTCAAACCCACCAAAAAGGAGAAGAAGTAATCCTTCCCCTTCCTATTGTAGATGGCACTGTTCCTGGTCTTCCATATAAACCACAAGGAGTGGATTCTGATGAACTGCCACAAAAGAATATCCATACCACGAGCTTCACCCAGCAAAATGTCTTTGCTGTTAGGAGCATTAAGACCTTTGTTCTGACAGAAGAACCTCATACCAAACCAGAATCTTGAGGAACTTTTACAATGAACGAACAAGTGATCCAGGTCCTCAACTTTACCACATAGCTTGCAATTCCCAGCATCAATTTTATACTTTCTAGCAAGTTCCCCTGTCCAGATGCCTTTGTGGAGAATTAGCCAGTTAAGGCAGGACTGCTTGTTGGAGAAGGGAAAAGCCCAAGTACATTGGAATCTGTACTTCCACTGCAAGGGGGACCACTGGAGATCCCACTTCTTATTGAGTTTCCCTGTTATTTCTCTGATATTTCTGCCACTCTTTTTGTATGCTTTAAGAATATCCTCAGCTACACTTTGAAGGGAGATCTCCTTCCTCCACACTTGTATTTCTAGCTTTTTCTTCAGAATTTCCTTCTGAATTAAGAGGACCTGTTTGCATTGAACCGAGAGCCCATCAAAATCTGAAATGCCTGTGTCATTAACAATGTTACCTGCATTTAACAAGTCCTGCCAATGCCCAAATCCCTTCTTTCTGCATTTATTCCATCTAATGGGAAAAGAAGGGGAGGGAACCGAATTAGCCCAACCAAACCAAATGGAATCTTGAACTAAGAAGTACAGGTTGTGAGCAAAGTAAACAGGCAATTTATAATTAGCTTTCACAGCCATCCAAGCTTTCCACAAGGAGCAGGTAAGCTGACTGCCTTTGGGCACAAATTCAACAGGAGAAGTAATAACATCCCAAAGAGAGCAATTGACCCAGCTTTTATTATGTTTAATGTTGAAATTGCTAACATTTCTTTTAATTAAACAAGCCCAAAAGTCATTAGAGGAAATAGATCTGAAAATCCACTTAGCTGCCATTTGAGTGGCCATTCTGGAAGGACAAATGAGCCCAAGCCCTCCCTCAGCTTTTCTCATACAACAAATATCCCAAGCAACTTTGGGAATTTTAGAGCCTCCCCACAAAAAATTCCTAGCAAGAGAGATGGCCTGACCAAGCTGCTTTTTACTAGGCTGCCAACAGGACAGAAAATAGGTAAGGGAAGGGAGGATATAATGTTTTAAAACAAAAGATCTTTGCACAGATTCTCTTTCTCTCTCTCTCTCCATTACGGGCCGAAGCAGATGGAGAAAAGCATCATGCAATCGAAAATGTTTCATTTGATTTGATGCTACTTTTTTTGCGACAACGAACAACGCATCTCATGTTGATTACCACAGAGAGAGAGAGAGAGAGAACAATTTCAAATCGAAAGTTCCAGATGGACTTCTCGTAGGCATCGCAAGCGTGCTTTCGCATATACAGTAGATAAGTACGAGAGTACTGTTTATGCTCTCACCACCTATGCTGTCTCATGCTTGTGCATATCATCTGCCTGATCATTGTGCACATGAGGCTGTTAGACTTGATTTCCTTCTTGATCGTCTTCTCCCTTTTCCTATTTTCTTTGGATGAAGGCCACTTATTGTTTCTTATTAGGTGGGAGCCGCCACATATGGAGGTTCTGGTCACATATTGTTTCTTATTAGGTGGGAGCCGCCACATCTACCTGATTGTCCTTCCATCACTGCAATTCTGGAAGCACTTAAGATGCCTCTGTGCATGTACCTTTAAACGACAAGTGAAACTGAAATCCCGTCTACAATAATACTAAAATCTTCATTTTGTTTTTATTTTTCTTTTGAGTCCATGGCTCCTATTTGATGGGCATGAAAAAAATGTCAGATGACAAAGTATGTTACAAAGTTCGTCAGGACATGCTAGAAAACAGCAAGCATCATGGTGAAATATAAGGACATGAGGGAACACTTTCACTTCCATGGAGGGGTGCCCATGATAATAGAGTACAGTGATTGTTCCTCAGGGAGCGTAGGATTAATACCTCTAATGCAGTCCATACCATATACGTTAAGGGCAAGAGGAGAAGAAGATGAAGTTTCTTTGGATCCTTTGCTAAGAGCATACTTGTTCTACCCTTCCAAACGGACCCCCGAATCCCTCCTGTCCAAATATCCCAAAGCAAAATGTCCATTCTAAGGATTGAGCCAACGAAGATTTTTTTAGCGTTCTAGCAAAAGATGAAGAGATGCTCAAGATTTTCCTCCTGACCAAAATTCCGCATGTTAAAACACTTTGCATTGCTGCAATACCAAAATCCATTCTGCAAGGTAATCCACATTAGAATGGTGTGTTCGATGTTCCATTGTCGCACCCCATCACCCATTTCATATGCTGTTGAATGACTCTGAAATGAGTGTTGTCACAATTGATGTTCGCCATAATGTCCCTAAAATGAGATGATTTCTCAGTACGAATAATATTGCAGGCCGCAAACATTGGAGGATGTATGAATTTGATGTGAAAAATGCTCTTCTAAATGAAGAGATAGAGGAGGTTATATACATGGACCGACAGTTAGTGTTTGAATGTCAAATCAGAGGTGAATATATTTGTAGGTTAACGAAGGCACTATATGGTCTCAAGAAATCCCCGAGGGCACAGAATCAAAGGTTTGTAGTTTACTTCATTATTTGTGTATACAAACAAAGCAAAGTACATCCATTATTACTCTAAACAAGAAAAGGTGAAGCGTCTATTTACTTATGTGTGTATATAGATGACTTTAATATCAGCATTGATCAAGAGGGAGGCATCAAGGACATCAAAGAAAGACTTGGGAAGCAGTTCAAGATCTCAGACCTTCGAGATCTACAATATTTCTTAGATATTGAGGTCATAGACATGGGGAATGGTATTTGGCACATATAGAGGAAGTACATCTTGGACGTGTTAAGGAATTATGGAATGAGAGAGTGCAAACCGTTGATAAATCCAATGAAAGTAAACATGATATTAACTTCAATGGAAGGTAATTTAGTTGATGATGCACTCCTATACATGTCTCTAGTGGGCCCTCTGAATTATGCCACTATCACAAGGGCTGATCTACCATAGATAGTTTGTGTGCTAGCTCAATTTATGCACACCTAGGGTTCTTGATTTACTTGCAGCTAAAAGAGTAGTTAAATATCTCAAGATTACATTGAATGAAGGTCCTTTCTATTTTTTTGGGGATGATTTGCACATTAGAGCATATATATATGTTGATTACTAGATCCAAAGAAGATAGGAAGACTACAAGTGGATATTCAATGATGCTAGACAAGAAGGTCATCTCATGGATGGCAAAGAAATGGAAAACAAGGATTCTATCTTTCAAGAAGTTGACTAAAGAGCATTATCAAAAGTTACATCTGAGATCATAGGGCTCAAGAAGCTTATGACTAAATTAAATTTACAGGTCAATAAATTTCCAATCATGTGTGACAGTCTCATGAATGCCATGTTCCATGCTAGAACCAAACACATAGAGGTACATTACCACTATGTTAGAGACAAAGTCTTGGCTAAGGAGATACAACTTCCAGAACTTACCAAGGATCAATGTGCTCACATGTTCACCAAAGCATTGGACTCATTCAAGCTAACAAATTTCAAAAGAGGTATTTGAATGATGGAGCTAGATTGGAGACTTGAAGGAAGTTGAAGCTTGAGGGGGAGTGTTGAAAATCAAGCTCCAACCTTACAAGCATATGAAACTTTTGAATTATTGAAACTTGAAGAATGTAAAATCAAGGAGACAAACAAGAGTATTCATGTTCAAATTTGAATTGAGTCCCCCTTATATTTTTCAAATAAAGGATTAATCACACCTAGGTGGGATAAAGCTTATTTTCTACGAAAAGAGCTACTTATCAGATGAAGTCTAAAATCTACACATTCTGAGACAAATTAATTATGGAGTGAAGAATGGTCTCTATATGCATGCCTAGTGAAGGCAGTAAGTAACCTGACTTGGAGGAATTGATTCTTATAGAAGGATCACGTATTGTGAATGAGATAAATTGCATTGGAAAGGTCCGAAAATCTAGTTTAAATATGAAAACGTTCTTGGGTTCATTTCCCATGAGCTCATAGCATCATCATTTCGGTGAGCATAATTGTGAGGCCATTTATGCTTCAAGATGCATAGAGAAAGTGTAGATTCTCCCACCAAGGACCTTGGAGCAATGATATCAATCTTTTGTGTCAAAACACATAATGTAGATTGAACCTTCTATTATAGAAGAGGGCACTTAGAAAATTACTCAGAGCTCACAACATGCTAGGAATTTACATCAATCCTTTTGCAAAACTTCAACTAGAGAGATGACTGAGATAACACAAGTTTTTTGATGAAGTTAGATCGAATTACTATGAGCTAAATGTATAAGAATCCACAAGGGCGATCTTGAATTCTCAAGAACAAGATGATGCAAAGAGAGTTATGGAAATATGGTCATATCTGAGTGCACACAACTCCAATGAATAACATATTTGGTAGGCACACTTATAAGAGTCTGGTGTTTATGTTCAAATTGATAAACCAAAAAAAGAGACCATATAATCACTTCAACAACTGAGGAAACATGACAAACATTGAGAAGTACACTACAATAGTGAACAATGAATATTGATGATAAAATTTGATGTTATTGTATTGGTAAGTAAAGTGCGATACATTGAGTTGTTGGACTCCAAGAGCTTGGCACTAAGCACAATGTACACTCCAATGTGAGTCCTATGAGTGATGATATCCCATGACTAAATAAATGTTGTATTACTAAACATTTTGAATGTGATTGCTTGATAGATCTTACCTAATATTCTTCCTTATTTTTTAGGAGCTCATTTGAATTTTCAATTCAAATGGGGTAGTGGGTCTTGGATATTAATATATCCATTAGATCTCTCCTCGTGGGTGTTTTACAAAGGGATAAAATGTAATGCTTTCCATATGTAACAATATCTATCATGCGGTGGGCTACATGACTAGCTTCCCAACTATGGCATGTCTATGGTCCACTTTGCTTCTTCTCCCTGAGTATCACTTTCATCCTTGATCAAGGTTCCTTGTTTTCAACTTTTGGTGTTTTTAGTTTCCATGAATTTTTGAGGGCTCATGACCCTCTTTTTTCTTGCATTCTCTCATTTGTTGATTTTCCCATTAGGTTCTTGTGCCCTGTGTTTTTCTTCGTACTTTTGTTTATAGGAGCTAGTTGTCTCTGGGTAATGAGTAGAGTCTCCTCATAATTTTATATCCTTTTTCTTTAACTTTTGTTTTTTTTGGAAATTAGTTACTATCTCCTAAATTTGACTTGAAGCTCACCTATAAAATAAAAATATTTAAGGTAAATTAATTTATAAGTGAATAGTGGTCTATGTGTGCATGCGTAGTGAAGGCAATAAGTAGCCTCTCTTAGAGCCATTAGCAATCCTCATAGTAGGAGCAAGTATATTTCATGCGATAACTTGCATTATTAAGGTCACAAACCATACTTGAGTGCGAAGAAACTCTTGGTTCTCTTTTGTAGGAGCTCAAAAATAATCATAGTAAACAGAAGTGTCTATAAACATACTTGTGAGGCCACTAATGTTTCAAAAGGTACATAGGGAAAGTGTACATTCTACCTTTAGATTGAATCCATTTTTCTCCCAATTTTTGGCATCGATGGTGTTCATCCTATCCATCTTCAAAGAGCCATGAGACTCAAAAACAAGGGCATTCAAATGTGGGAACACCTTTGAAACGAAGATCAAATACATTGGATCAGATTTGAAGAGATGGATTTGAACTGAGAGTCGACTTAGATGTTTATGCTTGATAAAAAGCATCACTAATGCCTTGGATGACTCACAAACCAGAATTCTCATGGGTCAAGAGGTGACATGCCTTAACGTTTTCCTTTCGACCAATAGTAAAAATATCTTATATCCACTAAGAATTAGGCAGATTTCCAACTTGCATATAATTCTTAACAAAAAATCTTGTATGAGTTGGTCCTATATTTGGTGGGAATGAACGTTTGTTGTATTATGAAACCTCCTTATTAAGAAGAAGAAAGTGTTTTTTTGTTGTGGCAAATTGTTGAGAGGGGCATCTAGACCAATTCCAAATCCAATAAGAACTCAGTGACTCCCCCATGGTGTAAAAGATAAATGAGAGGAAAAAAATGTCTAGGTTATATCCTCTTTTCTTGCCCCAAGAGCCATCAAACATGGATTACTCTAAAAACCTCTTGAATATGATCCCAATCATTAGTTGGAAATAGGCCCTACTTGGTGAAGCTATTGGCTTGTATTTGGCATTGTGGAGAATGCACAGAAGCGAAGCTCTATGGACGATCTAGCATGAAATCTTTCTTCACCAAAGTAAAAAGAAAAAATGCTAAGAGCTTCTCAGTAAATGAAGGTGATGTGTATGACTAATAGACTTTAATGAGGATGCAACCCAAATCATCGTAAAATTTATTACACTCTTCAAAGAGGAGCGAAATTTGAATAACACTATGATGTGCTAATCACTTATTCAAGGGATTAAGAAAAGATAATGATGAAGAAGATAGAAAGTGTGTGTATGTAGATTTCAAGTAAGTATAGTGTCTAACAAGGTTTATGAAAATAGTAAAGGTCTTACATGTACAATATATATAGAAGTGAAGAGGTTTGGTAAATGTAGAGAATTTTTTTCTTTGTATGTGTGTTAGTGAAAAAGGGAGGAACCTAGCTATGCTAAGTATGTTTGTATATAAATATGCAACTAGTTAATTCATTTTTTGAAGTTTAGATGTATATACATATCTTTGTGTGTATGTATATATGTATGTATGTATGCATGTGTATGTATGCATGTATGTATGTATGTATGTATGTATGTATGTATGTATGTATGTATGTATGTATGTATGTATGAAGTTTAGATGTATATACAAATCTATGTATGTATGTATGTATGTATGTATGTATGTATGTATGTATGTATGTATGCATGCATGCATGTATGTATGTATGTATGTATGTATGTATGTATGTATGTATGTATGTATGTATGTATGTATGCATGCATGCATGTATGTCTATATGTATTCATGTATGTAAAAAATTATATAAGGAAGATCGAAAGAGTAAGTTAGCCAATAGAGAGAAGTTAATTAGAGAATGGTGTTAAAGTAATTGTTTATGTATGTATATATGTATATCCATATATATGTATATATGTATATATATATATATATATATATATATATATATATATATATATATATATATATATATATATATATATATATATATATATATATATATATATATATATATATGTATATGTATATATGTATATATGTATGTATGCATGCATGTATGTATTTTTGTATGTATGTATATATGTATGTATGTATCTATGTATGTATCTATGTATGTATCTATGTATGTATCTATGTATGTATGTATGAAAGTGTGTATGTATGTATGTATGTATATATGCATGTATGTATGTATGTATGTATGTATGTATGTATGTATGTATGTATGCATATATGTATGTATGTATGTATGTATGTATGTATGTATGTGTGTGTATGTATGTATGTTTGTATGTATGTATGTATGTATGAACATATGTATGCATGAATTTATATGTTTATGTATATCTATATGTGTGTTTATATATTCTCATGTGTATATGTATGTATTGTTTGAAATCACTTCAACCTTAGGAGCATATAAAATATCTATTTTGTTGATACTTTGTGCATCAAGATGCCACGATCCAAGCATGAAATCTCGTTCATTGAATTTGAATTTCAATCCCTCTTGTATCTCAATTAATAACATATCACACTAAGCTATGATGGATCCTATTTTCTAGGAAAACAGCATGCTACATCTTATGGAATCTTTTCCTAGTTATATAAACACAACATGTACTTTGGAATTCATATGATCCTACATGTGTTAGGCCTTTATAAACTTGAGTAAGCTATTAGAACCTTGATAAGAAATTACCTTGCTTCCTTGAGTGATTTCTTTAAACTTTAGGTAGCCATATATATATATCTCTCTCTATGTGTGTGTATGTGTGTGTGTTTTGGAAGTCAATGATCTAGGTAGCTCTTAGTACTCTTCCCTATTCATATGTTATCCAAATTCTTTACTCTTTAGCTCATTAGAAACGATAATATAGTCTTCTAACATTTTCGTAAATATCTCATCTTATCTCTTTATATGTTGAGAGAAATCATGTATGGAGTGAATAGTTGTCACTTTGTGTGTATCTAGTAAAGACAGTGAGAAGTGTGTCTTGGAGGCATTGGTGCTTTGTGTCGAAGACATTAGTTTGATTGAGATAGATTGCCTTAACAAGGTCATGTAGTCTTCTTGGAGTTTAAAAAACATCATGGGTTCATTCCATAGAAAATCAAAGACATTTTGATTGGAGTGAATAGAAGTACCTTTGAGTAGACATGTGAGGCGATTCATGTTTCAAGTGGCTAATGAAGATTTGGAACTCTCCCATGAGTGCTATGAGAACCAAATTGACATAGAGACACTGAAAGAGGATGAGAGGAAGATTTGGAAGGCATTTAAAGAATATGAGTTAGTGACTCTAGTTCAAAAGCATGCTAACAACAAAAGGAAGTCTCATAGTGAAAAGGTAAGACATAAGTCACATCTACTTTTCTACGTTTGAATTATGAATATAGGTTTATCAATTCATGTCACTCTTATCCATCATGGAGCTTTAAAAGAGTGCATTATATCAACTAGATATAAAATCTAGATAAGAACAACTATCAACCATGAAAGTTTAGGATATCTATGCTTCTCATGGGAAAAGGCTTATGGGGACTTATTAGTGGAACAAATGCCAAGCCTATATTGGGGGATAAACAAACCCTTAATCTATTGAGAGTCTCAAGCGATGAAATGATAGAGACAAGAGGCTTATCTTCATCCTATCTCAATATGTTAGTAATGCAATGATAGGCCATGTTGCACAAGGACAGACAAGTGTCAGTACCTGAAGTGAGGAGTGCACCCATCCATGAAGAGGAAGTACATAAACTAAGGAATGCAAATCAAAAACTCGAAAACCCAATTTAGCAAACATACACTAGAGAAGGGAAATGGAGGAATTTTTCAAGGTACTTGTGATAGAGAAACTAGGCGCAAGGGTGATGAAAGACATTCTTAAGTATAAAAGCAAATTTACTAAACTAAATGTAACTCACTATCTATATCTCATTGAAGAACAAGCTCAAATCCAAGGACTAGGTGAAGAAATGCTTAGGCATTACCTCAAACACATATTTTTGGGGATAATCTTGGATTCAATGCATCTACATGTCAATAAGAACTATCATCACTTCAATAAAGAGCTACATAAGGTACTATATTTGAAGGATTTCATCTAGCATAATTTGGATAGATTTTTACGTGGATTTGTTCCCCTAATCCTATAACATCCCTAACGCACTCATTAAATGAGTTCTTGAGAAGATTGCCTCAACTCTGGCAAGCTCATCAAGATTCTCTAAACTTGGATCTCATAATGCACCCTCAAGATTCTTAATTGTAAACATTGGGTTGAGGTCAATAGGAGGATTAAAGAACCATGGAAAATATTTTCGCTAACTAATAATTATAAAAATGTGAGATGAGAAGTAGAGGTAGTTTCACAAATAAAGCAACAATAATTTTTCCTCTATGATAGGTCACCTTAACGAGCTAAGTTATAGCCCATCCATGCTCCACCCTTCTATCCAAACTCACTTTCATTCACATGCAAGTCCACTTATCCCACATGCAAGGGAATTCTCCCAAATTCCATATAAGCAAGACCTCCCTTCACTCCTCTCAAGCCATTAACTCAAGCTCTTGGCAAGAGCGCCCTCACTCTCCTTATGGAGTCTTCATGCTCATAGAGCATTCTTTGTAAGTTCATTTCTATTTATTTAGCTCATCATGTTTTTTTATCTTTTGTTCCTTCCTCCTTAGTTTGATTAATGCATGATTAATAGTAGATTAGGAGTAGTTGCTTTTCCATTTCAATATGGTATCAAAGCATAACTATTTTTTTTAATCTAGATATCTAATTAATTAACATGTATTTCTTTGTTAATCCCTCCCTTCCTCCTCTATTTCTCCAATAAAAGTGCTTCTAAGCACTATCATTCTACTCCATTAAACATATTTAGTGTCCAGTTCTTTTTTTGCTTCTCTTTAATAAGCATTTCTACAAATACTATGTGCGTTTATGATGGTGTGAAAGAACAATGAGCTATTGTGTTTGAGAAGTGTTGATGGTGGTTCTTGTAACTATTGATTTTCGTAGTATTATTGTCTTTGTTTTGGTCACCTCCTTTCACCATACCATGTTCTTCTCCTTTCACCACTGCCGAAGTTGTCGAGCAGTTTAATGCTACTCTCTAGACACCTGAGCTCTTATCTACGCAGGCTCCTAAGTTTCAGCAGCTAAATGGGGCAGTATAGGCTTGGTTGCTCTTCCTACTTAAGTGCTCGCTCAGCTCGAAGGACCTATTTAACATGCAGCATCAGTTTCTCCGATGATCTTGTAAGCTCTCTATCGTTCCTCATTTTTCTCGAAGAACCTTCTGGCATCTCTGTACGGAGATATGAATGGCCCTGAATCAGAATGGGAATGACTCCAGTCGAACAACCCATTAGATTCGAGCCTATACATTTGCGCTCTGCTCATATCATGCCGTCACCGTTCTTCAGTCTGAACACCTGCATCCACGCTACTGCATTGCACTTCATTGCTTTCCCTCAAGGTTTCGGAGCAGGTGCCATGACTTCCCTCTCTGCTTCAATCTAGCAAACAAGCTCGCTGATGCATGGAGGGAGCCCGAATTTAGTGCTTCAGGCATGTAGGGGCGCTGCACAAAATCAACTACAGTCCGTCGATGGGCATGCACTATCACACAACTATGTCTTGTTTTTAGAGAGAAACGAAAGACTGAGTACGAGGATGGAGAAGCTCACTACCACATACTTGTGTGATGCACACATGGACTTTGTGAGCTAGGGCACATTTCCACTATCATGGCGTTTCTGTTGGGAGTGAAACTTGAAATGAAACAGGTGCCTACGTATCTTTTGTCTCATGCTTTACTAGATAGCTATGCAGGACCAATGATTGAAAAGCGATGCTCGACATGGCTGTGACCAATGAAGTGGTAGACAAAAGCTATGGATTTTCGAGTGCTGGCACATGAAAAATTTCTGCTCCCTTTAATTACAGAGGAGCATCAACATCCGAGTGAGCTCCTCCACAGGAAGTGCACAAAGCTGCTTCATTGAAGAGAGAAAAGTGGACCGAGGATTTCACTGTAGATTGCAAGTGTCCAAGAAGTTCTAATTCTAGGGGAACTCCAGGCACAGGTGGCAGACCCGAAGGAACTTCCTATTCAAGTTCATTGTAGTGCCACTATTCTTCATGTAAGGGCAGGTCAGATGAGAACACAATAACGAAGTTTCTACATCAAGAGATAAATGAGCTTCAAAACTCTTGGAAACATAGCACCTCTGAAAGCATGAACATCAACTGCACAAAATGATGTTCTAATATATTCTATCATAAGCGTCATCTATTGCGCTTATAGAAAAAGTTCAAGAGGCAAGTAACTGCAAAGTGACGGCTCCACAACTACAAGAGTGTGCTTCATTTCAATCATGAAGATTGTTCAATACCGACTCCAATGTGCACTCTTCATCTCGAGAGGAAGACGAAGTAGAGCGACTGCCTCTGGCTGTGCCTCATTGTGCAAAGGATAAGCACACTCAAATTCTCTGCACGCCCAAGATCATTGGCTATCTCTCCACGACAGATACTAGAGAGAAAGCAAACAAAATGTGCTGCTCCTACCTGTGTTAAAGCTGAGAGAAAACTATGTTCTGGCTAGGCTGAGTTACAGTTGTTTTCTTCCGTCAGGATGCTTTGGCAGCGGAGTAAATGCACGTGTAAAGTTAGAGAAGATTCCAGTCTTTACGGGATTTTAGACTTGATTGAGGGCATGCCGCAGGTTGAGCATATATAGTCACCGTCCGCTATTTAGTTGTATTTTGGGAGCATGGAGTGGTACAAGGCCCAGGCATACAAAAATCGAAGAAAACGATCTGACATCATGTGTGATGTCATAAATTCCACCTATAAAGTCCGGACAAGCGAAGCATGAGGCATCCACGTCCCGTACAAGATGGAACGTGGCAGGTTGCACAGTGCACTATTGATCTCTGACATAGGGAAAGACACAATCTTCTCTATGAGTAACAATGCCAATTTGCATATCCTCTAGAATCCCACACCGCAGTGTTGTTTTTTGACGGCCGTATTGCCCGTTTTGGCCTTATGATTTGTAGATAGCCTTCAAAATTGAAGGGCATGGTCGACCGTCAAAATACAACACTGCCACACCGTAAACACTTACATCACTAATGATTTCATCTTGCATTGCTCGAAGAAATTTCACTAGTGTGACAGATTTTAATTCATTCCCTACCAAATTATGACATCATAAGAAGAACTTACACGTCTTTTACAAACGGATTGTGCGTTCTCATGAAAAGGGAGACGAATCATTTTTTCACATATACACAAAACTTTTGTATCATTTTTGTATCATGAAAAGGAGACGTACAAGTTACAGAACTTTTGTATCATTTTACTTTGATTTCACATATACACAACGGTGTCGGTACAAAACTTTTGTATAATTTTTGGCAACTATCTATGGCTATTTGTAATGGTATTAGATACCACTTTCACTAAATAAAGTAGGACCTTCCCAATGGTTTTAAGATGAATACCTCATGTACTCTCTCAAGAATATTGCACTTAAAGTAGAGCACATGCTTGTTCAACAAAAACCCAAAGCCCAATGCTACAACAAAAGGAGGCAAATGGATCAACAAAAGCACCAAGAAGAGGCTACAATAAAAAGGAGGAGGATCCTACCAAAATACTTCAACAATGGATCCAAAGAAGGAGAATAAAGGATACATCGACAAAGAAGGACCAAATGAGCAAAGGACTAAAGCTCAAAGGACCTCATAAAAGGGTTTTAAGTGTTAACATGGATCACATGCACCACCTACCCCATGATGTAAACCCTTTGTATGTCAAGGGACCCAATATGTCCCTAGATCCCAAATACCATGGGTCCCATATGTCCATGGAAACAAAAACCTAAGGGATGCCATATGTCCCACACTTGGATCCCATATGTCCAAGTTATGTCTAAGGATCCCATATGTCCTTAGATCCTAAAAACTGAATGGACTAAGTGATCCCATATGTCACTAGTCCCCCATATTGAAAACAAAAGGTTCATCACATGGAAGGGGGTGTTGAGAGTTCCATGCTCCACCCTTTTGTCCAAACTCACTTTCATTCACATGCAAGGGAATTCTCCCAAACTCCACATAAGCAAGGCCTCCCTTGACCCCTCTCAAGCCATTCACTCAAGCTCTTGGCAAGAGTGCCCTCACTCTCCTTATGGAGTCTCCATGCTCATAGAGCATTCTTTGTAAGTTCATTTCTATTTATTTAGTTCATCATGTTTTCTTATCTTTTGTTCCTTCCTCCTTAGTTTGATTAATGTATGTTTAATAATAGATTATGAGTAGTTGCCTTTCCATTTGAATACTATGCTCATGCAAAATATTCCCGAAGCTTACATGATGCCCCAAGCTACCCCTCCTATTCGACCAATTAGACAACAATACTCTAAGCCTCCAATACAACCCATGTATGTAGGAAATAGTGGGTTTCATGAAAGACGAAAAATTAGAGAAAGAAGTTGTGTCTTGTGCAATGCACAAGAGCACTTCTCCTATCCATGCAAAGAACTCAAGCTAGCAAAAGAGCGCCAACTAGTTGTAGATATAGACAAAAAGCTATGTGATTTCAAAACTCCTCTACCCTTCTTCTAGATTGCAAGAAGGCATGGATGAAGAAGCTATAAGAAAATCTAGTAAGAACGAATGCAAGCACATATGTAGCTAGGTTGGAGCCATAAGAGGAACTAAGAAAGAAATAGAAAAACCTCAATCACAAAAGGCTTCCTCAATTGAATCTTTAATGAGATCCAGAGCTACAATCATGCAAAAGACTGCTTGGAAGTCTCTTTTTTATCAATTCTTTGTTTATTCACATATTACAAGTGTTAAGGAAAAGAGAAAGAGGGATGAATTGCAAGGAGAAGTGCGCTTGAAAGGCAAGTAACTAGAAGGCATGCAAAGAAAAAAGAGGAAAAGACTAAGACAGGTTAGAAGAAAGTTAATGAGTCTCCCACTTCTCAAAATGAAGCTAAGAGAGAAGGGATTAAAGAAGGTAAAAGACTAGTTAAAAAAAAAAAACCAAAATCTAAAGAAACCCCTAAAAATTGATGGGTAAAAAACAACTCAAAAGATCTAGGAAGTTGTTTAGAAAACTGATAATGTTGAGGAAGGTGAGATCTATAAGAAGTAAAAGAGATCTCTCATGGTAGTATTGATTTCTGATCTAGAGAAGGAACATGATGCCAAGAAGATTCTAAATTACATATTATTAATAAGCCAATTCACAATGTTGGAGGGGATGAGAAGGGAAGGTAGGTAGGGATGAGGGGAAAATGGGTAAAAGGGAGGGAGCATGGAGAGGGAGGCTTGGATCTAGGTGGAAAGGAAGGGAAAAGGGGTATGATTTGGGGATAATAACAAATAAAAATTGCCAAAACATGCAAGATACATGTGATACATATGCAACATATGAAACATGCAGTAAAAGAATGTACCATGTGGACCATGTATGAGATACAAATCACCTATCAAATGTGTATAAAATATATGGTTTCTAGTCAACTAAAGAAAAAAACTATGGATTTTGGTGAAACTAATGCAAAAAATGTGTTCATGGGTCCAAGAAACATGAAATTGACACCAAGTTTGAAAAGAATGTCCACCGAAGGCACAATCTAGACCCGAAAGGATTATAGATAAAAAAAACTTTCACCACACCATATTAGGATCAAATTGATCCTATTCTGGGTGGGGGGGATGGGTGGATGGTGATGGGGGGGATGGCCGCAAGGGGTTAGGGGGAGGAGGGTAGGGGGAGGTGGGCAAGGGGAGGGGGTGGCAATAGGGGGGAGAGAGAGAGAGAGAGACACAAACAGACAGACAGAGAGAGAGAGAGAATGAGAGAGAGCAAGACAAAAAGAGATAAAGGGGGGAGAGAGAGTTGAGAGAGGTAGAGAGAGGATGAGAGAAGTAGAGAGAGTTTTTTTGAATAAGAATAAAAAAGCAACGGGTCACTTTTTTTGGGAAAAATGGGAAAAATAGGAAAGTATGCAATTAGACTTCAAAAGATTCCAAACAAAATCCAGAAAATAATAAAAAAGAGTTCTAAAAGAAATCCATAAATTCTAGATAACTTTCCACATTGAAAACCACAAAGAATCTTTTTTTTCTTTATTTTAAAAGATCATTAAAACGAGAGACAAAAAATTCCAAAAAAAAAATTAAAAACTCAAACTTCTAGAAAAAAATCTTAAAAATTTCCAACAAGGTACTCAGGAATTGAGCTATGAAATGGCCTCTAAATTGCATGAAAAACTTAAAGAAAATATTGAAAATGGATGAAAATTAATAAAATTAAACAAGACAATTCAAATGAGAAGGCCATGTACAACCTAGATAGATTTTGTAAGCATGATCTAGAAAGCTTAAATTTTGTTTATTATAGGCCTTAATCCTAGATATGATGACTAATGGTAGCCCTTGGGCCTCCTAGTCTCTGATTAGACCTCACGCCATTTAGGTTATCTTCCTTTTGGGCACAATGACCATGGGATAAGGCCACTCTCAATGCTCCACTACAATAATAATTCCAGCATCCTTCATCTTTTGTATCTATGTGTAGATAATTTCAGCATACTTTGGATTTAATATGTAACAATTCCCTCTTACTTGTCTAGCTGCTTCAGTCACTGGCATCCTAAGTCCCTCAAAACTTGCAAGTATTCCTTCTGAATCCTTGTAATGCCTAATAAATACATCCATATATATTCTCATAAGAGATGTTTCCATACTATCATCTAGAACTAGGTGTAGTAAAGGACTTGAATGAGCTTCATCAATGTTATAATTAAGGGGCTTTTTCTTCTCTCTTTTATGGCATGTCATTGGCTCACCCAAATCAACAACTTGAATGATTTCCTCTTTTCCTTCATAAACTTCATCTATACTTGATTTGTTTGGGAAAAATCCATAGCAATAGGATGAATTTCCCCCCTCCAACAATGCTAACATGTCCTCTTCTTCATATAATCCAAATCAAGATTGTCCATCATATCTTTTTCCATAGAGATACTGATTTTCTACATCCTACTAGTATGTCCTTTGTTGTTTGGTCCTTTTTCTAAAAATACTTGTTTCAGATCTCTTCCCTCTTGTTTTAACCACATAGTATCCTTGCCCCAATCATGCAACACACTGGTACACCTCAGACAGGGTCTCCCAATCAATAGAGGAAAACTTCCATCTAGTTATGGTAGTATCAAAACAACAAAGTCCAAAGTGAAGATGTTACATTCTATCTCAATTAGAACTCCAAGGATCACTCCCATCGGTCTTATTGTGCTTTGCTCGTGCCAATTTCCAAGTAAAATTGGCTAGTCTTGATGGTTGAAGCCCAAGTTTTTCCATCATATATTGAGATATGAACTTCATGCATGAGCCGCCATCCACTATAAATCCTTCTAGATGTTTTCCTTTAACAGTGATAGGGATTTATAGGCCCGAATTGTTGGTGTGTGAAACACCACAAGAACTAAACTAATGTGGTATTAGAAGACCTCCATAACCACCATTAGCTTAGCAATACTCACATTATGAGTCTTCATCTCTGAACTTAGTGAAAATCAAAAATTTCACTTCACAGAAATCTGCGCCTCTTCTTTAAATTTTCAATCTGACCTGTATCAACTTGATCTTTGCAAATTCTTCTGATCATTTGCTAAGAAAGGTTCTTGCTAATGTTCAGTAACATATAACAAGCAAAACTTTCAAGCAATAACTTCAAAATCTTCTGATTTTGTACCAAACTTTACACTATGTCTGAAAACTGAAAATGTACTTCATCGATTTGACATACCTCCACTCTTAGACTGATTTCTCTGAGTATGCGTCCCGTTTCTCAAAAATCTTTTGACCAAATGTAGTTGAGGATAATAGCTTTCAAACGAGCTATTGCTTACCAAAAACTTTGCACCATGCTTCGAGATCTGACCTTCAGAAGATCAGTAAAATGTGCGCCAGAAAAGTCGTAACTGTCAACTACCTTTCACAGTCATATGAAATGACTTAGAACTCAATGTACAAGAGGAATTAGACTCAATCCTTCTACACAAACATGTGTTGATTATCAGAGAAGATGTGTACAAAATGGCTTGGCCTAATTTTGCTCACAGCCATGGAAAACTCTCTCAGACTCAGAAGTTTTCTCTCACCATCTCTCTCAGAAATTACACGACTTTTCTCTACTCACTCAGATTACAAAATTGAGTTCTCTTCTTCATGTTTCTGACTCAAATTAACTTATATACCTATGGTTTACATTCTTCTAGACTTGAACTCGTAAGTTCTAAAGATCAATTACAAATCTAGACTCTAATTTTGCACTAATTTACAATAGTGAAATTGTCCCTTCACTTAGGCTTGATTTTCTGTAGGTCTTTCCTTCACTTCTTCTTTCCTCCATCATATGTCTCCATATGTCTTCATATATTCATGCCTAATTAGTGAGTGAAGCCCTAACAGCTCCCCCTCAATCACTAATTAGCATGCTTTGATTTCTTCACATAATCTTCTTCTCTTTTATTCCTGCCATCTCCTTGAACTTACTTGTCTTTACTCCATCCAAGCTTTTTGTCATAATATCTGCAATTTGATCTTTTGTAGAAGTGTACACCACTTCAATCTCTTTCTCCATTACCTTTTCTCTAAGAAAATGATACTGTATCTCTATGTGCTTTGTCCTTGCATGAAATACAAGATTTGCTGCAAGATATAATGAACTCATGTTATCTCCATGAATGATGGGTATACCTTGATCAATTCCCAAGCTTTTGAATAATGTCTGCATCCATATGACTTCCTTTGCTGCTTCCACAAGTCCTTTGTATTCAGCTTCTGTTGATGATAAGGCCACTGTGTGTTGTTTCTTTGAACACCAACTCACAAGCTTATCTCCAATGTATATCATGTAACCATGTGTAGACCTTCTGTCATCTTGACTTCCTGCCCAATCTGAATCACTATAGGCTCTTAACCTTATATCTGATGTAAAAGGATAATACAATCCTTCTTTCAAAGTCCCTTTGATATATCTAAGGACTCTTTGACCTGCAATCCAATGTGGATCCTTTGGACAATGCATGAATTGAGAAAGAACACCAACTGCATAACTAAGATCAGGCCTTGTTAGAGTTGCATAAATCAAACTTCCCACTAAAGATTGATACTTCCTCATGTCTTTGAACTCTGCACCATCATATCTACTGAGTTTGTGATTGACTTCTAATGGTGTAGATGCCTCTCTGCAATTCTCCATGTTAAACTTCTTTAGAAGATTCAAGAGATACCTTTCTTGTGATACATAAATACCATGCTCTGCATAAGTGATTTCCATTCCAAGAAAATATGACAATTTTCCTAGATCACTTATCTTGAATTCTTTTTCAAGTAGCTTCTTCACCTCCTTGATTCCTTCATTTGAGGTACCTGTAATTATAATATCATCTACATATATACAAATGTAGATCATACCTTCATCTGTTCTTTTGATAAGTAAACTTGCATCTGCCTTTGAACTTTGATAGCCAAGATCATTAAGATACTTTACAAGTCTATAATTCCAAGCTCTTGGAGCTTGCTTCAAACCATAAAGGGCTCTTCTCAACCTGCAAACATAATTTGGAAACTTATGATCTGCAAATCCTTGAGGTTGCTCCATGTAAACCTCATCTGATATATATCCATTCAAGAATGCATTCTTAATGTCCAATTGACTCAATGTCCATCCATTTGATGCTGCAATGGCAATGATTGTTCTTATGGTTGACATCTTTGCCACAGGACTGAATGTCTCATCATAATCTATGCCAAATGTTTGAGCATACCCTTTAACCACCAATCTAGCTTTGTATCTGGCTATAGTTCCATCTGCATGCTTCTTAACTTTGTAAACCCATTTATTTCCAATCACTTTCTTACCATTAGGCTTTGGGACAAGTTCCCAAGTTTTGTTCTCTTCAAGAGCATCAAACTCTTCCTTCATTGCTACTTCCCATTGTCTCTTACCTTTTGCTTCATCATAGCTTTGAGGTTCTTCATCTTCCTTAACCATGTAAGCATAATTTTTCTGAGTCAAGTAAGAAGTGTCATATGAATACCTTGTAGGTTGCTTCCTCATTCTGGTTGACCTTCTTGGTTCACACTCTTCATGTATATCTGGATGTACTTCTTCATCAAATATTGGTCCATCTTCATCCCTTCTATATGATCCAACTCTTGATGTGCTTGCTTGCATATGTTCTTCATCTCCATCTACCTGCATATGTGATTTACCTCTTGCACTCCTTCTTATCTCTTCTTCAAATGTTTCAAGATCACATTCTTTATCTGCATACCAACTCTTCTGTTCATCAAAGGTCACATCTCTGGAAACAATAAAATGTTTAGTTAAAGGACTCCATAGTCTATAACCCATTTGCTTTTCATCATACCCAATAAACACATATTTTTCTGCCTTTGGTTCAAGCTTATGTCTGAGTTGTGATGGTACATAAGCATAGGCAATTGACCCAAACACTTTACAATGGTCAAGTGTTGGTTTCTTACCCCACCAAGCTTCATAAGGGGTCATACCATTTAAAGCTCCACATGGTAGCCTATTCACAAGGTATGTGGCTGTATTTACAGCCTCAGCCCAAAGATAATTAGGGCAATTCTTCTCCTTTAACATTGCTCTTGCAAATTCAACCAATGTTCTATTCCTCCTTTCTGCCACCCCATTATGTTGAGGTGTATACCTGCAAGTTATCTCTCTCTTGATACCTGCATTCCAAAGATAGTCATTAAACTCTTGGGAGAAGTATTCTCCCCCTCCATCAGACCTTAGCCTCTTGAGTTTGTGACCTGTAACTCTTTCTGCATAAGTATGAAAATGTTTGAAGGCTCCAAAAACTTCTGATCTTTCCTTTAGAACATAAAGGGTTATCCACCTTGTAGCATCATCAATAAACAAAACATAATACCTAGATCCATTTATTGAACCTTCTTTTGTTGGCCCCCATACATCTGTATGTATGAGTTCAAGCAAACCATCATGCTTGAAACCTTTCTTCTGAAATGGTTGTCTATGAGCTTTTCCCATCTGACAAGCTTCACACTTGTATATCATATGTTGATTCTTCACATTTGGTAGTCCCAATACAGATTGGTTCTCCACCATAGTTTTGATTCCTCTTTCATTGAAATGTCCCAATCTTTTATGCCAAAGATCTAACTCTGTAATTACTTCATCACCATGTGTAATTAGGGCTTGACCAACATTTCCTTGCACTTTGAGAGTAAAAAGTCTACCTTCCTTCCTACCACAAACAATGGGTTTGTATGCATCCTCTAGATCTTCAACAAATACCCCTTCATTTGTAAATCTGACTTGAAAACCTTTTTCCACTATTTGTCCAACACTAATCAGATTCTTTGGTATTGTTGGAACATACAAAACATTTGTTAATAAATCAGCTCCACTCCTGCACTTCACTTTTCCAATTGAATGCACATTATGTTTTGTATTATCACCTGTTTGTACTGTATGACTTGAATTGCCTTCTTCCAATTCTGACAACAATTCTATATTACCTGATAAATGATTTGAACAACCAGAATCAATATAAAATACCTTGAGATCCTCCTTCTCTGATGAACTAATTGAATTCATCATCAATGTTGTATGGTTGTCATTCTGTGTATCATTTGCATAATTGTAATATGTGGTGTTGTATGATTGGTTCTGATTCCAATTTCTTCCACCACCTCTACCAAAACTTCCTCTTGAATTATGTCTTCCTCTTTGAAATTGATTCTGAAACCTTCCACCTCTTCCTCTGCCATTGTTGTTCTGATTTTGACTTGCTCCTTGTTGATTGTGCCAACAATCATATGCTAGATGATTGCTCAATCCACAAATCCAACATGTCTTCTTGTTATTGTTCTGATTACCTCTACCTCTTCCATTACCTCGACCTTTACCTCTGCCAAAACCTCTTCCTCTTGCATAATTTGCTTGAGTTGTTGACTCTTCTTCATCCTTTGCTTTGCCTTTATCTCCTTTCTTTTTGTTCTTCACATACATTGCAGAACTTTGACCTTTGTCTCCATCTGACTTTAAATCTTGCTCAAATGTGAGCATCAATCCAAGTAATTGATTTAATTCTGGCACATAATGGTTTAATGAGAGTTCTGTTGAAAGTACAAAAGGCTTCCATCTCTCATCACCTCTTAATCCTGCAAGTAATTGAGCTATCAACCTGTGATCTTCAATATCCTCATCAATAGATCCAAGGCTATCTGCCAAGTCTTTCATCTTAGTGACATAATCACTAATGTTCTGATTTTGCTTTTTCTTGAATGTAGTGAACTCTGACCATAAGCTAGCTTTCCTAGCTTTAGTAGTGTTTTGGAAGTGATCTTCCAAAGCATTCCAAATATCTTCAGCTGTTTCTAAACCTCTGATATGTGGCAACAAATGATCTGTAATAGTGTTGTATATATAAGCTCTTGCACTTGCATCTCTCTTCTGCCATAACTTCAAAGCTTCTAGCTCTTCCTTCCTTGGATGACTTTCATCTTCAAATTTAGGCTTCTCCTCTTCACCTGTCACATATACCATTAGATCCTTACTCATAAGTAAGGCCTCCATCCTCATTACCCAAGTAGGATAGTTATCTCTGTCCAATTTGTCAATGGACACATGATCTGCCATGGTATCCTTGCTTCTGCTTCAACCTGTAAGTGTAAGGTTAAAGAATGATACCTTTTGTAGACCTTTACCCTTGGAAGTAACTTCGAAACAATCTTCTGATGACTTTTGGTTGTTGAACACCTCAGCTTCCTCCTTCTTTGATAAAGAACTCTTCAATTCTTCTTGTATCTGCTCTCCTTTACTTCTCGAGGACCTTATCTGCTCTGATACCACTTGTTGGTGTGTGAAACACCACAATAACTAAACTAATGTGGTATTAGAAGACCTCCATAACCACCATTAGCTTAGCAATACTCACATTATGAGTCTTCATCTCTGAACTTAGTGAAAATAAAAAATTTCACTTCACAGAAATCTGCGCCTCTTCTTTAAATTTTCAATCTGACCTGTATCAACTTGATCTTTGCAAATTCTTCTGATCATTTGCTAAGAAAGGTTCTTCCTAATGTTCAGTAACATATAACAAGCAAAACTTTCAAGCAATAACTTCAAAATCTTCTGATTTTGTACCAAACTTTACACTATGTCTGAAAACTGAAAATGTACTTCATCAATTTGACATACCTCCACTCTTAGACTGATTTCTCTGAGTATGCGTCCCGTTTCTCAAAAATCTTTTGACCAAATGTAGTTGAGGATAATAGCTTTCAAATGAGCTATTGCTTACCAAAAACTTTGCACCATGCTTCGAGATCTGACCTTCAGAAGATCAGTAAAATGTGCGCCAGAAAAGTCGTAACTGTCAACTACCTTTCACAGTCATATGAAATGACTTAGAACTCAATGTACAAGAGGAATTAGACTCAATCCTTCTACACAAACATGTGTTGATTATCAGAGAAGATGTGTACAAAATGGCTTGGCCTAATTTTGCTCACAGCCATGGAAAACTCTCTCAGACTCAGAAGCTTTCTCTCACCATCTCTCTCACAAATTACACGACTTTTCTCTACTCACTCAGATTACAAAATTGAGTTCTCTTCTTCATGTTTCTGACTCAAATTAACTTATATACCTATGGTTTACATTCTTCTAGACTTGAACTCGTAAGTTCTAAAGATCAATTACAAATCTAGACTCTAATTTTGCACTAATTTACAATAGTGAAATTGTCCCTTCACTTAGGCTTGATTTTCTGTAGGTCTTTCCTTCACTTCTTCTTTCCTCCATCATATGTCTCCATATGTCTTCATATATTCATGCCTAATTAGTGAGTGAAGCCCTAACACGAATAATCTGTAAGGGGGGTTTCCCTGTAACTTTGCCCTTACTAGTAGCATTAGACTTTGAAACCATAGTAGATGTAGAGACTTCATCAATGATCTTTAGAGCTTGTGCTCTCAATTTATCATCCATGTTTAATAGATAAAAAATACTGAATGAATGTCCTCACTTCAGTTGTGCTTGTTAGCTCTTTTTTTGTTGTGTTTCTTTTTAGTTGGAGTATGTCTATCCTCAAGTGTCCCCTTTTCCTGGTTTAGTCCATTTGTCCTTAACTCTTGCCACATTTCTACTTAACGGGCTTTCCCTTTGCTTCTTGTCTGCATAACCAAAGAGTCAATTTTTTCTAAATGTACTATTGTAGCAGATAGTGATGAAATAATATTTTCTTTTGATGCTCTTGCCTTACTCATAGAACGCATTTGAATACGAGGCCCTGATGTGGATGCCTTATTCTTTGTCCAAAAAATTGTGTAGTGATCTCTAGATTCTAGGAAACTTTTGCAAGAAGGATAATTCTCGAGTAGAAGATATTTTCTGTGATAGTGTCCACATTCTCTACACCTAAAGCAAATGATTTGCCTTCTAGACCCATTCCCAAAATTACCCCGAGGACCTAGGTTGTAGGTGTTACCTTGATTTGATGCATCAAACATTACATTTATTCACAGTTGGACTCCTCCTTTCCTAGGTATGCTTGTATAGGCATTCCTCTTGAATGACACTCATGGTCTCCATGACCAACCTTTGTATATAACTGGCAAGTCATACTTAAGAGAGGGCATTCACTTACCACATGGCCTTATTTTCTATACTTGGTGCACCATAGTCTATTTTTTTATCCCAAGATGTTCTTGTAGCTCATGACCAAGTTGTTCCGATTCCTTTCTTGGGCCTCCTCTTCCCTTTGCAGATTTAATGCTTTAATCTCACACTGTAGTTGAGTTACTGCACTTTCTTCTCCATTCTAGGGATTCTTACTTTCTAAGCTCTTGAGCTCGTTCCTCAACTATGTTACTTGGTCATTTGGTTCCTTAGGCTATGGTAGACTAGAAGACTTGATTAATCATAAACAATACAATAGGTTTTTCTACAATGAGACAAATTGCTCTCTATACGATAGCACTTCAGCCCAAGAGCACATACACAAGTTCACAAAACTACCACAATGACTAGTGTTGAACCATAAATTGAGCAGATGTGAAGGAGAAGAATTCTAGGACATGAAGGTGTATCAAAGTTTGGTTGGTAGTCTAATCTATGCTACATTGACTAGGCCTAATTTGTCATGTGCAGTTGGAGTGTTGTCTCAATTCATGCATTGACCTAGGAAAGAACATTGGATTGAGGGACAAAGGGTGCTAAGATACATAAAGGGTACACTAAAAAAAGGCTGGTATTATGGATTCACATCACATACAAAAATC
>MU260637.1:150000-152500 GCA_020310875.1 Ceratopteris richardii
TTAGCTCATGATTGTTGGCAAAATACTCAGAATAATGGTGGATATAATTAGAACTCTAATTCAAAAGGAAGAGTTGGTAGAAATCAAAGAGGTAATTTCAGAGGTAGAGGTAGTAGAGGTTATTTTGGAAGAAATGCAGGTAGAGGATTCCAAAGCCAACAATACAACAATACCTACTACAATTATGCTTCAGATTAGAAGGAGGATTCAACCTTGATCATGAATGCAACTTGTGAAAGGCAAAGTGAAGACCAAAGAGTCTTCTACATTGACTCACGGTGTAGCAATCACCTGGGTGGCAACATAGCTTTGATGACTGATTTGGAGAATAAGGTAACTAATCACGTAGTTCAAACAAGTCACAATACAAAGCACAATGTGAAGTCCATTGGATCAGTGAAGGCTAAAGATGGAAGTACTCTCTTTAGTAAGGTTTTGTATGTTCCTACAATTCCAAAGAATCTCATAAGTGTAGCAAAAATTATTGAAAAAGGTTATGGAGTTTTTGTGGAAGACCCTAGCAATGGGTATAAACAAATTGTTTCAGGGAAGAAAGAAGGAAGATTGTTCACATTGAAGATTCAAGGTAATATTGGTCATGCCTTGTTCACCTATGGAGGACATAAGATCTCTGAGTTAGATCTTTGGCACAAAAGGCTTGCATATTTCAATGAAAGAGGTATTAAAGATATGGTTAACAATGGTTCAGTGCTTGAATTGTCTAATGTTGCAGGTCAACATATGACATACAAATGTGAGGCATGTCAATCAGGTAAGGCACATAAGCAATCTTATTCCTAACATGGTTTTATGTATTCAGAGAAGCTTGAGTTGCTACACACAGATGTGTGGGGACCATCAAAGGATTTCAGTATCAATGGTTCAAGGTATTATGTGATTTATGTTGATGATGCTACCAGATGGATCACTGTTTATGTGATCAAAGATAAGTCAGAGGTATTCAATACATTCAAGCATTATCATGTGTATGTAGAAAGAATTAGAGGTCAAAAGATGAAGAGACTAAGGTCAGAGATAGATAGATATATAGATATATAGATAGATTAAGGTAGATAGATAGATAGATAGATGGATAGATAGATAGATAGATAGATAGATAGATAGATAGATAGATAGATAGATAGATAGATGTATACATAGATAGATAGATAGATAGATAAATAGATAGATAGATAGATAGATAGATAGATAGATAGATAAATAGATAGATAGATTGATAGATAGATAGATAGATAGATAGATATGTAGATAGATAGATAGATAGATAGATAGATAGATAGATAGATAGATAGATAGATAGATAGATAGATAGATAGATAGATAGATAGATAGATAGATAGATAGATAGATAGATAGATAGATAGATAGATAGATAGATAGATAGATAGATAGATAGATAGATAGACAGATGTATAGATAGATAGAATAATAGATAGAAATAAAGAAAAAAGAAGGAAAGAAAGAAAGAAAGAAAGGCAGCAACAAACAAACAAAGAAAGAAAGAACAAAAGAAAGATAGACAGCCAGAAAGACAGAACGATAGACATAAAGACAGACAACCAAAGAGACAGACTGACGAATAGATAGATAGGTAGATAGATAGATAGATAGATAGATAGATAGATAGATAGATAGATAGATAGATAGATAGATAGATAGATAGATAGATAGATAGATAGATAGATAGATAGATAGATAGATAGATAGATAGATAGGTAGATAGATATATATCTAGCTACACATATAGATAAATAGATAGCTAGCTAGCTAGATTGATAGATAGATATATATATAGATAGATATATAGATAGATAGATAGATGGATGGATAGATAGATTGATCTATAGATACATAGATAGATAGATAGATAGATAGATAGATAGATAGATAGATAGATAGATAGATAGATAGATAGATAGATAGATAGATAGATAGATAGATAGATAGATAGATAGATAGATAGATAGATAGATAGATAGATAGATAGATAGATAGATAGATAGATAGGTAGATAGATAGATACCTAGCTACACATATAGATAAATAGATAGCTAGCTAACTATATGCATATATATATGTATATATATATATATATATATATATATATATATATATATATATATATATATATATATATATATATATATATATATATATATATATATATATATATATATATATATATATATATATATATATATATATAGATTGATAGATAGATAGATAGATAGATAGATAGATAGATAGATAGATAGATAGATAGATAGATAGATAGATAGATAGATAGATAGATAGGTACAGAGATAAATAGATAGATATATAGATAGATAGATAGATAGATAGATAGATAGATAGATAGATAGATAGATAGATAGATAGATAGATAGATAGATAGATAGATAGATAGATAGATAGATAGATAGATAGATAGATAGATAGATAGATAGATAGATAGATGTATAGATAGATAGATTAATAG
>MU260638.1:15000-20000 GCA_020310875.1 Ceratopteris richardii
GAAGGCTCTACCTCCCAAGCTAATTATGCAGGGAGAGGTAGATCATCAAGAGGCAGGGGAAGAGGAGGTAAGTCAGGTAGGGGGAGACCCTACAACTCATCACCATGCAACATTTGTGGATTGTCCAATCATACCACAGATGAATGCTACAAGAACTACAAGAATCAGAGAGGAAGAGGCTACTCAAGAGGTGGATACTCTCAAGGGAGAGGCAGATTCAACCAACACCAAGGCTACAATGGATACAACAATCAATACAACAACAACTACAATCACAACCACAATGGTAACTACCAAGGTGGATTCAGAAACAGAAGGGATTACAACAATTACACAGAGGAGCAAGATGACTCCCTATTGATCATGAATATGACCTCCAAGGCAGGTACAAATGATTATTATTTATTTTATATTGACTCAGGATGTTCTAACCATGTAGCTGGCAATGTGGCACTACTTTCTGATTTGGAAGAACCCAAGGGCAAACATCAGGTACAAACAGGTGATGATACTAAACACTCTGTTGTAAAGATTGGCAATGTAAAGACATGTGATGGTAACTAGAACCTATTGAGCAGGGTACTCTATGTACCAACCATCACCAAGAATCTAATGAGTGTTGGTCAGATTGTGGAGAAAGGTTTGCAGGTCAGATTCACATAACATGGAGCATATGTGGAGGACCCAAGACATGGATTCAGAAGGATAGCAAAGGGAGAAAAATCAGGTAGATTGTTTACTTTTGAGCTAGAAGACACCAAGAACATTGCTTTGTATAATTACAAGGATCAAACACTTTCAGAGTTAGAAATATGGCACAAGAGGTTAGGTCACATAGGTGAAAGAACCCTAAAGCAAATGTGCAGGGATCAATGTGTGCTTGGGATACCTAATGTGTCCAAGCAACACATGATTTACAAGTGTGGAGCATGTCAGTTTGGTAAGTCTCACAGGTTGCCATATTCAAGGAAAGGTTTCATGCATGAAAACTACCTAGACTTGGTACACACAGATGTTTGGGGACCTAGCAAGGACCCTTCCATTTCAGGTTCAAGGTATTATGTGTCCTTCATTGATGATTATAGCAGATGGACCATCTTATACTTTATGAAGCATAAAGATGAAGTGTTTAATTGTTTCAAGAGGTATCTTGCACTTGTAGAAAATCAAACAGGAAGAAGCTTGAAGAGGCTAAGGTCAGATGGTGGAGGAGAATAATTCTCCAATGAGTTTGAAGATTTCTTGCAGGAAAGAGGCATCAAAAGGGAGATTACTACAAGGTACTCACCTGAACAAAATGGGGTAGCTGAAAGAAGGAATAGACTCATAGTAGAAACAGCTAGGTCTATGCTTAATGAAAAGAAATTGCCAAATTATCTTTGGGCAGAAAGTGTATCTACTGCCACCTATCTCATCAATAGGTTGCCATCCAAATCACTTGATGGCATGACACTATATGAAGCTTGGCATGGTAAGAGACCTTCTCTGGATCATTGTAAAATCTTTGCTTGTGTAGCATATGTGCATATTCCCTCATAGGTAAGGGGAAAGCTAGATCTTAAAGCTGAAAAGTGTATCTTCATTGGTTATGATTTGAACCAAAAGGGATACAGATTCTACAACCCAACAAACAAAGGCTTCAAGGTAAGCAGAGATGTCATCTTTGATGAGAATGACTCATGGTATGAGAATGAATGCAGGAAGGTTAGTCTACCCTATGATATGGAAGAAGACTTCCCAAGGCTCACCAAGGAGGAACCAATCCAGAAAGATGAATCAAGCTCAGATGATGATGATACAATAAACCTTGAGGAATTCAAGGCTTGGAAGTCCAAAGGGAAGATGAAGATGAAAAAGCTAGAGGATATACCAGAATCCTCAACTCAAGCAATTAGAAGATCTCAGAGAGAAAGCAAAAGACCAATCAGATTTGGGTATGACACATCACTTGTAACTAAACATTCTGTATATCTTGCAAAGGATTTGTTGAATGAAGAACCAGGTACCTATGAAGAAGCAATTACCAAACCAGAATGGAAAGAAGCTATGGATGAAGAAATGGAAGCTCTCAAGGAGAGTGATACTTGGGACTTGGTACCCAAGAAGGACTCCATGAAGGTGATAGGATCCAGATGGATCTACAAGCTAAAGAGGAATTCTGATGGAACAATAAACAGGTACAAAGCTAGGTTGGTAGCCAAGGGTTTTGCACAAACCCAAGGCATTGATTATGAGGAGACATTTTCTCCTGTGGCTAAGATGCCAACTATCAGAATATTGGTGAGTGTAGCTGCATCCAAAAATTGGAACATGTACCAATTAGATGTCAAGAATGCTTTCTTGAATGGATGGATATCTGAAGAAGTCTACATGTCACAACCACCTGGCAACGAAGATCCCAAGAAGGTAAATTATGTTTGTAAATTGAAGAAGGCTCTATATGGTTTGAAGCAGGCACCTAGAGCATGGAATTACAGGTTGACAACCTACCTAAAAGACCAAGGATTTGTGATGAGCAAAGCTGATACTTCTCTGTTCATAAAGAGAAGTAGTACAGAGGTAATCTACTTGTGTGTTTATGTTGATGACATCATCATTACAGGCAATGATGTCAATGGGATTAGACACATCAAAGGACAGATGATGAAAGAATTCAAAATTAGTGATCTTGGATTATTAAAGTACTTCTTAGGTCTTGAGTTAGTCTACACCAACTCAGGTATATATATCACTCAAAAGAAGTATGTACATGATATGGTCAAGAAGTTTGGTTTGCAGGATGCTAAAGTATCTACTACTCCAATGGAGGTCAACCTAAAGCTAAGTGCTCATGAAGGGGATGAAATACAAGACATTACAGGATATCAAAGTATGGTAGGTAGTTTGAACTATGCTACCTTGACCAGAATTGACATAGCATATGGAGTTAGTGTGCTTAGTCAATTCATGCATAAACCAAGGGTACCTCACCTAGAGGCAGCAAAGAAAATCTTGAAGTATCTGAAGGGAACTCAGAACCATGGTTTGTACTTTGCTTATACATCAGATATTGACATTAAAGTTTACTCAGATGCAGATTGGGCAGGATGCAAGGATGATAGGAGAAGCACCTCAGGATACATTTGTTTTGCAGGAGATAAACCCATTTCTTGGTCAGCCAAGAAACAACCTACAGTGGCATTGTCATCCACTGAAGTAGAGTATAGAGGGCTTGCTAATGCCACTCAAGAAGCTATCTGGTTGAAGCTTTTATATACAGAGTTAGGTCTATACACTAGACCTCCAATTATCTTTGGAGATAACACAAGTTCTCTTCACCTTGCAGCTAATCCAATATATCATGCCAGAACCAAACACATAGAGGTTCATTACCACTATGTGAGAGAGAAGTTGCTTAGTAAAGACATTCAATTGACATATGTGTCTACTAATATGCAATGTGCAGATTTACTCACTAAAGCATTGGATGGAAACAAGCTATGCAGATTCAAATCCATGATTGGATTACAGGATGTAATTGAAGACTAAAGATGAAGACTTAAGCCAAAGTGCTTGGCTTGAGGGGGAGCTGTTGGTGCAAATCAAGCCTTCACCTTTGGCTTGGATCCCTTGAAGGATATCTCTATGAGAAGCAAGAACTATAGGAACTTAGTCTTATGTGTTATTACCTTTTACTCATTGTAAAAGTCTATATGACTTGGCATTCACATGTACCACATACCTACTTGATTAGTCGTGGAATTTGGATGGTGTAATTGGAGAGAATATCTCCCTAATTTTAGAGGAGTGATTGAAGGGAGCCAAGAATTCAAATTTGAAATTCAAACTATCACTCATTCTTATATAAGTTGTACTTGAAAAGTCGCGGGTGTCCACCATTTCCCGAGGCTAATATTCTTGATTATAGAGTGTGTGAGTGCTACACCATAGCCTACACATCTCCAACTCATTAGGCTACATCTATCAAGCCAATGAGATTGTATATTCATGTGAACTAATAGAAAGATTTACATTCATCATCTCTGTTATCTCTGAGTTATCATGTCCAAGTCTGTCAACTTCAACAGGGCATATCTCAGGATCTACTAAACGAAATCAAGTGATTCAAAGCACATTGGATTCAGCTCAAAGTCTTCTATAGACAAACAAAGTTTGAAGTCAATTGATTCAGCCATTTTTGAGAAATCGCCATCGAACTGGTCACTGGTATTTTTCTGCAGAGTTCCTAAAAAGTCGGGGGTACATATATTTTTGCTAAACATCTTTCTCTGAGTATAGTCCATCATTTTATCTCATTCCACTTGCAAATGGTAGCTTGCTAAGCTAATTTAATATGTCCAGAAGGAATTAGATCAATTGTTAGTGTGCTGGTCATACTGAGTGAAAGACTGAGCAGGTATCAAGACCAAAATAGAAAGTTTTCAAGTCTACTAAAGTACAAACTTATCTGTTTTGATCTAATCATTACTCAAACCTTTTCCAAAGTACATATAGCATATTTTGGTATCATTTGGAAGCTCAAGGTGTGTACTAAGCATATCTGGAATCAAAGAAGGGCTGGTGTGAAGCAGGTATAGCAGCACCAACTCAATCTCTTGAGTGCATCCAACCATCACTCCCAACATCTATCTATCTATATATCTATCTATCTGTCTGTCTATCTATCTATCTATCTATCTATCTATCTATCTATCTATCTATCTATCTATCTATCTATCTATCTATCTATCTATCTATCTATCTATCTACCTATCTATCTATCTATCTATCTATCTATATATCTATCTATCTATCTACCTATCTATTTATCTATTTATGTATTTATCTATCTATCTATATATCTATCCATCTATATTTCTATCTATATATCTATCCATTTGTCTATCTATACGTGTGTCCATTTTTCTATTTGTCTATCTTTCGATTTATCCATGTGTCAATGTGTACATTTGTCCAATTTTCAATCTATCGTGTTTCTATCTATCTCCATCCATGTGTCT
>MU260638.1:22500-45000 GCA_020310875.1 Ceratopteris richardii
CCACTGCAGCTCCCTTGTGACTCACTAATTTGACTCACCATGTTCTAGAACTCACGTGGTATTTTGGCTATATTTAATGAATAATATGAGCCTTCTTGAAGTATTTGAAAACTTCCCAAAGGTATTTACATAATTTGAAACTTGTACCCTACATAAAACAAATGTTCGCAACATTCTCCCCCTCAAGTTTCAAACGGTATTTCCTTGATGCCAAGAATATAGTTGAATCTTTGAAGCTTTGGTCCATCCAAGGATTTTGTGAAGATATCTGCAACTTGATCCTTTGTTCCCACAAAAAAAAACTTGTACTTCATTGTTTATGGCCTTCTCTCGAACATAATGATAGTGAACCTCTATATGCTTTGTTCTAGCATGAAAAATAGGATTTGAGGTCATATGAATGTTGCTCAAGTTATCCCCATATATCAGTGGTACATCAACCTGCACATTCAAGTCATGAAACAACTTTTTAAACCACATAACCTCAGTAGTAGCCAATGCTAAACCTCTATACTCAGCCTCTATAGAAGATAAAGCAACTGTAGGCTGTTTCTTTGAACTCCATGTTAATGTCTTGTTTCCTGCTATTACCAGATATCCACTTGTGGATCTTCTATCATCTTTGCTTCGAGCCCAATCTGCATCACTAAAGACTTTAAGAGTTAGATCAGCATCATGACTATAAAATAATCCTTCATTCATGGTACCTTTCAAATACCTAAGCACTCTTTTCGCTGCATGCATATGAGGTACTCTAGGTTCATGCATAAACTGTGACAATACTCCCATTGCATAGCATATATGAGGTCTAGTTTTTGTTGCATAAATCAAAGATCCTA
The DNA here is from genome assembly GCA_020310875.1 of Ceratopteris richardii. Classification (NCBI taxonomy): domain Eukaryota; kingdom Viridiplantae; phylum Streptophyta; class Polypodiopsida; order Polypodiales; family Pteridaceae; genus Ceratopteris; species Ceratopteris richardii. The sequence continues at coordinate 23,340 of MU260638.1, forward strand.
CCATGGATCTATATGCATTCATATCATGCAACTCATTACCTTCCTTTGCACTCAACTTTACATTACATTCCATTGGAGTAGAAACAAATTTACATTCCTGCATACCAAACCTTTTCAGCATATCACATATATACTTTCTCTGTATCAACCACATACCCTCATCGCCATACACAATTTCAATCCCAAGAAAGTATCTAAGCAAACCAAGATCTGAAATTTTAAATTCCTTTCCCAAATTACCTTTAATCTCTTCAATTGATTTTGCATCATTCCCTGTAATCAACAAGTCATCCACATAAATGCATACATCGACACACATGTCATCTACATGTTTTACATAAAGTGAAGGATCAACATGACTCGCTGTGTATCCTTGCAGCATAAGATACTTTACCAACCTTGCATTCCATGCCCTTGGTGCCTATTTAAGACCATAAAATGCCTCCTTTAACCTGCATACATGATTAGGACATTTTGCATCCACATAACCATCTGGTTGTGACATATACACTTCTTCAATTAACTCATCATTAAGAAAGGCATTCTTTATATCGAGTTGATATATATTCCACCTTTCACTTGCAGCTAAAGCCAACAAAGTTCTCACCGTTGCCATGTTTGCTACTGGACTAAATGTTTCCTCATAGTCCAATCCTTGAGTTTGATTATATCCTTTTGCTACAATTCTAGCCTTATATCTTGACACACTACCATCACTATTTCTTTTAATCTTAAAAACCCACTTGCAACCAATTACCTTTTGTTTTGGTGTCTTTGGAATTAAATTCCAAGTCTTGTTATCCTGTAGTGCTTCCATTTCTTCTCTCATTGCTTTCTTCCACTTTTCATCTCCTTTTGCCTCATCATAACATGTGGGTTCATTTTCGTGCTAAACTTTTGTCATAAAAGCATAATGAGTATTCATGAAAGATTCATAAGTATACCTTTGAGGTTGCTTACTCACTCTTGAAGTTCTTCTTACCTCCAATGTAGATGCTCTTCCTTTCTTATTAGGAACCTTTGATGATTCTCCATACTCACATACATCACTAATTTCCTCTCCTTCATCATTAACTTCAACAAGTTTGAGTTTACCTTTACTTTTAACACTTGGAGGTGACTCTTGCCTTAATCTTCCATTGAAAGGTAGCTCTCTTTCTTCATCCAAACCACTTTTCTCGTCACTTCAACTTCTTGTGGGCTGAGGTAAGCACTCATCTCCTTCACCTGTATCTTCTTCATCACCATTTATGACCTGCAAACTTTTCTTATCTACATACCATGAAAGTGATTCATCAAAATTTACATCTCTTGAAACAACCACCTTATTGGTATGAGGATTATAACATCTATATCCTCTTTGAGTATCTGCATAACCAATTAATATACACTTTTCTGATTTCACATCAAGTTTTGATCTCACTTCACTAGGTACATGTACATAACATACACAACCAAATACTTTCAAATGACTTACACTTGGTTTCCTTCCATGCCATACCTCATATGGTGTCAAATGATGAACTCCAGCAGTAGGTACTCTATTCATAATGTACACACTTGTGCTAACAACTTCAGCCCAAAAAGAATTAGGCAAACACATATCATTTAGCATGCTTCTAGACGCTTCTGCTATGATTCTGTTTCTTCTTTCTGCGACTCCCCTTTTGATACCTTCATCATACAAAAAATTAGTAAAAGCTTGAGAGAAATACTCTCCCCCTCCATCGGATCTTAGCTTCTTAACATATCTTCCTGTTTGCTTCTCGACAAATGATTTAAAATTTTTGAAACAATCAAAGACTTGACTCTTATGTTTAATGAAATACACAAATGTCATTCTACTATGATCATCAATGAATGATACATAGTACTTATTACCAGCCAAGGATGCCTCTTTAGTAGGACCCCATACGTCCGTGTGTATAAGATCTAGCAATCCACTGCTTACATAGCTTGAATGCTTGAAACACGTTTGTCTGTCTGTCTCTTTGTTTGTCTGTCTGTCTGTCTGTCTGTCTGTCTATCTATCTATCTATCTATCTATCTATCTATCTATCTATCTATCTATCTATCTATCTATCTATCTATCTATCTATCTATCTATCTATCTATCTATAGATCTATCTATGTGTCTATTTTTCTATCTATCTATTGTTGGTGCAAGACAATCAACAATTGAATTTTGATGAAGTTTTGAAGTCAAGGATTGAAGAAAAGATCAAGTCATGAAGAATGAAGAAAGTATATGTTCAAAGAATGAAGATTTGTATACATATGTACATTAACTTAGAGTTAGCTCACTTATACTTTTGTATGGTAATGAGCTTATACATATTTGCCTATATATACAAGGAAAAATATCATGGCAAATATGAGAGAGTGTGAGAGAACAAGATTTGAAGAGAATTAGAAGTCACTTGTGAAGTGAGTAAGATAGCTCTCTCATCCAGATGTAAAATTTTTTAGTAATGAAGAAAAGTTGCACCCGATTTTGTTTCTGTGTTCTCCTTCTGTGCTTGATCAATTCAAGAATCCTTTTGTCCGTGTATAATTCCATAGCTAATGATTCTATGGTTAAAGTTTGAGAGCCTAATTGTAAACAGCTATGAGAATTATGAGTAGGAACATTCATATGTGAGGAAGTGTTGAGTGTCTTCTAAAGCTGGTGCAATCTCGATGATCAAAGAAATGGTCAATTCTCAGTGCATAGTGTAAGGTTTTGCACAAATGAAGAGTCAAACTGTACGTTGAGAGATAATTTATCTATGGCTAAAAGCATTTGCATAAACGGGAGAGAACCAAGCTTTAGAAGTTACAGGTGTCAAAGTTGACTGTTAAGAACTACAATTTTAGACATAAGTAACTTGTTGAGATCATTTCTCAAGATCTACTGAGTCTTTTGGAATGATTTAACTAGGAAGAGTTGAGCAAACTATAGGCAACACGTTCTACAAAGTTTTATAAAAAAAGTTACACATTTGATAAGTCAATGAATGAGTTATGTGCAGCAGACTTTCTGTGTAGACATCTTCTTCACAATTTGTTCAAGATTTTGGTAGTCGAGTATTGATCCTCCAAAATTGGTGAAGGTTTTAAGTTATTCTTGATATACAGGCTCTAAATTCAAGGATAACTTGTTCTTTTGGAGATTAACACTCTCCATCAGTGGTATCAGAGCAAGAAGCATCAAAATTGAAGAAAGGAGGACCCCAACTACTGCAGTTATAAAGAATTCAACGTTTGAAGATACAAAAGGTGAAAGCTTGAAAGTAAAGCTTGAGAAGGAGGTCAGAAGATGTCAAGGAAGGAAAAAGGAACTTCATTCGAAGCAAAGGTACACTTATTTCTTATAAAGGTTGAAGAATTTAATACAGAGGTGAAGAAAGGATCGGAGATTCTCTTCAGATAGAGAAATTGGATAGAGAGAACTATCGAGCATGGTCAATGAGGATGGAAGCTCATCTTATGAGCACAGACTTGATAGGTTATATCACAGGTGAAGAAGAAAAGCCTAAGTTCAGAGATCCTAGTGTTCCAACTAGGGATGAATTGTCATATTTGAAGACTTGGATGAAGAGAGATGCTCAAGCTAGGAGCATTATCTATATGGGAGTTAATGACTACTTGCTACCTCACATTAGAGGTCTTGAAAGTGCAAGTGATATATGGAATGCTTTGGAGGAGCATTTCCAAAACACCACAAAGTCAAGGAAGGCATCCTTTGTTGGAGACCTCTAAATATCCAAAGACTTGATTTATAGTGATTTAAGAGCACCTCTATATCAGTTATGGATCAAACTTTATACAAATGTTACCTTCATTTACCAAATCTTCAATTATCACTTCTTTGAGTGAGAATCTTTCTTCTTCAAGAAGTCTGCTTCAAAGATGGACTTCATTACCTGCACATATCTTCACATTTCTTCAAACTAATGATGCACATATATCCATGCTACCTTTGCGCAATCATATCAACCATTAGTCCTTCAAAGGAATCATTAAAACTTTATTTTGATCCTTAAGATCAAAAGTATGTCAGAAATTGTCTTCCTAAACAAACGACTTTGACATAGGTAACGTATAAGGTTGAATTCTCACAGCATAGATCCCATTTTGCTAAATGCTTTTAGCCATAGCTTCCTTACCTTTTAACTTATATTTTGAATGCTCATACATTAAAAACTTTACACTGTGCACTGAGATCTAAGCAAAACATTGAAACAAAAAAGTGTGCGACTCTGAGAGGTCTACGTGTAGACTTTACATACACATGTTCCTATTGATCATACTCACAGCATGAAAGGAATTAGAACATGAAACTTTGAACATAGCTTTGTTGGCTTTTAGATTAGATGTGTACAAAAGATTTCCTGATCCACATGATCAAGCTGAGAGAAATCAAAGAAAGATGCGACGCTAAACTCGTGAAGATGACTCTCTACACATCTATCTCAATGACACTTGGCTTCAAATGACTCTCTCATGTATTTATTTACATCATTGACTTATATACATATGATTCTAGACTTATCCCACATCTATTACATTACTCCTTACCATCCTAAGGATCATCTACACTCATAGTACAAGAATTCCCATCTGTAATGTACATATGTATACAAGTTCACTTCTGAGATTTCTTCACTTTCTCAAATGACTTCTTTCACTTCAATCTGATCATTGACATGCTTCAAGCTCTTTATAATCATCAATTTGTGATTGTTTTGTTCCAACAGCTCCCCCTCAATCACGAATTGTGATTATTCCATTCTTCTTTACTCCTTCCATCTCTTTGAACCTCTATAGCTTAGGTCCATCCAAGCTTTTTGTTAACATATCTGCAACTTGCTCTTTTGTTGGAGTATACAATACTTCAATCTCTTTGTCAAGTACCTTTTCCCCTCAAGAAATGATACTGAATCTCTATGTGCTTAGTCCTAGCATGAAAAACAGGGTTAGCTGCCAAATACAATGAACTTTGCAGCCTCTACCATTCCTTTATACTCAGCTTCTATGGATGACAAAGCAACTGTATGTTGCTTCTTTGAGCACCAAGAAACTAATTTATCTCCAATATAATAGAGATACCCATGAGTAGACCTTCTATCATTTGAGTCACCTGCCCAATCTGCATCACTAAACACTTTGATTCTTGTATTAGAAGTAAATCCATAATACAAACCTTCATTTAGAGTTCCCTTGATATATCTGAGTACCCTTTGAGCTGCAATCCAATGAGTCTTCTTTGGACAATGCATAAATTGTGATAACACACCTACTCCATATGATAGGTCTAGCCTTGTCAAAGTATCATAGATTAAACTACCTACCAAACTCTGATATTTCTTCATCTCATTGAATTCTTCACCTCCATATCTGCTCAACTTATGATTTACCTCCAATGGTGTGGTTGAAGGCTTGCAATCCTCCATGTTGAACTTGACCAGAAGATTCTTCAAGTATCTCTCTTGTGTAACATATACTCCATGTTGAGTATACACAATCTGCATTCCTAAGAAATAAGATAAGTTTCCCAAATCACTTATCTTAAACTCCTTCTCTATTTGTTTCTTAAGCTCCTTGATTCCTTGTGCATCTGTACCTGTGACAATAATATCATCAACATAAATACACATGTATATATATCCATTTTCACTTGCCTTCACTAGCAAGCTACTATCTGCCTTTGATGCTTGATATCCACATTCATTCAAGAGCTTAACAAGCTTGTAATTCCATGCTCTTGGAGCCTGCTTCAAACCTTACAAAGCTCTCTTGAGCTTGCACACATAATCTGATCCAATTGAATCCATGAAACCTTCTGGTTCCTCCATGTACACTTCATCTGCAATGTATCCATTCAGAAATGCATTCTTCACATCTAATTGTGATAACTTCCATCCTTTACAAGCAGCAATAGCAATCAATGATCTAATTGTAGACATCTTAGCAACACGACTAAAGGTTTCATCATAATCTACCCCATAAGTTTGGTCATAATCTTTAACCACAAGTCTAGCTTTGTATCTAGACACCTTTCCATCTGCAAACCTTTTTGTTTTATACACCCACTTACATCCAATGACCTTCTGATTCTTTGGTTTCATTTTCAAGTAGAGCATCATACTCTTCTTGCATTGCCTTCTCCCAAATCTGTTTGTAACCTTTAGCTTCTTCATATTTGATTGGATCCTCTTCTGTCTTCACAATGTAAGCATAATCTTTTGTTGTTAGGAAAGATGTATCATAGCTATACCTGATAGGTTCTTTTCTTTCTCTCAAAGATCTTCTGACCTCTGCACTTCTTGAAGTCTTAGCCATATTTGATTCTGGATCAAATCTTGGCCCATCTTCAACATTGTCCTGCAATTTACTTTTATAATCAACATCATCAATATCTTCTTCATACACACTTATTTTTGTCTTCCCTTTCCTTTTTATTTCTTCAACATCTGCATAATCACTTGTTGACCCTGTATACCATGTGCTTTGCTCATCAAATGTAACATCTTTTGTAACAAGAAATTTCTTTGTGGATGGACTCCACAATCTGTAACCCATCTGTCTATCATCATACCCAATAAACACATACTTCCCTACTTTGGGTTCTAGCTTATGTCTTAATTGTGAAGGAACATAAGCATATGCTAAACATCCAAATACCTTACAATGATCAAGAGTAGGTTTCTTACCCCACCGTGCTTCATAAGGTGTTCTTCCATTCAAAGCTTTACAAGGTAACCTATTCACAAGGTATGTTGCAGTGTTGATAGCTTCTGCCCATAAGTAGTTTGGATAATTCTTTTCCTTCATCATTGCTCTTGCAAACTCTACAAGAGTTCTATTTCTTCTTTTTGCAACTCCATTTTGTTGAGGGGAGTACCTACAAGTTACTTCTCTTTTTATACATGCATTTCACAAATAATCATCAAACTCTTTAGAGAAATACTCTCCCCCTCCATCTGATCTCAACCTCTTAAGCTTTTGTCCTGTAATCCTTTCTGCATAAGCATGATAATGCTTGAATGTCTTGAACACTTTTGATTTGTCCTTGATTACATATAAAGTAATCCATCTGGTTCCATCATCAACAAACAACACATAATATCTGGATCCATTTATACTATAGTCCCTTGAAGGACCCCACACATCTCTATGAACCAATTCTAGCATATTTGAATACTTGTACCCTGATTTATTGTATGAACTTTTATGTGCTTTACCTAATTGACAAGCTTCACACTTGTACACCATGTGTTGACCTTCAACATTGGGCAAACCAAGCACCACATCATTCTTTGACATTTCCTTTATTTCTCTCTCATTGAAATGACCTAGCCTTTTATGCCATAGGTCTAACTCAGACATCTTTTGTCTTCCATAAGTAAATAATGCATGTCACACATTACCTTGAACTTTGAGAGTAAACAGCCTTCCTTCCTTTTTATCTACAATGATATTTCTATATCCCTGATTTGGATCTTGCACATAAACACCATCATTTGTGAATCTGACTTCATATCCCTTCTCCACAATTTGTCCTACACTTATCAAGTTTTTAGGAATAGTAGGAACATAAAGTACCTTGCTTAAGAGTGTGCTCCCACTCTTTGTCTTCACTGAACCAATGCTCTCCACTTTATGCTTGGTGTTATCTCCTGTTTGAACTGTATGTCCATTCACCTTTGCTTCCATATCACTCATTAATGATATATTGCCACTCAGATGATTGCTACATTCTGAGTCAATATAGAACACCCTTTGATCTTCTCCTACTGCTTCATGTGTTGCATTCAAGATGAGAGTCATGTCATCTTTTTTATCTGATGCATAGTTATAATAGTTATTGTTGTAGGACTGAGATTGAAAACTTCTTCCACCTCCTCTAGCATATGATGTCCTACCACCTCTTCTTCTGAAGTTTCCTCTTTGATTTCTACCTCCTCTACCTCTTTGATTGAAGCTCTGGTTATTAATCCCACCATTTTGATTGTTATACCAACAATCATTTGCCAAATGATTGGTTCTACCACAAATCCAACAAGATTTAGTATTGTCTTTGTTCTTACCTCCTCTTCATTTACCTCTGAAGTTCATCTTTCCTTTTCTAAAGTTAGCTTGACTTGAAGTTCCTTCATCATCAGTTGACTGCTTCCCTTTGCCATTCTTTTTCTTGTCCTTGGAGTACATGGCCGGACTTGCACTCCTATCATTGTCTCCCTTAATGTCCTGCTCAAAAGTTAGCATGTGTCCTAGCAATTGATTAAGATCATGAGTAAAGTGATCTAGTGAAGATTCTATGGAAAATATGAAAGGCTTCCACTTCTCATCTCCTCTCAGACCTGTAAGTATTTGCCTTACCAACTTATCCTCTTCAATATCTTCATCTACTGCTCCCAAGCTATCTGCAATATCCTTCATCCTTGCCACATAATAAAAAATCGATTGTGAGCTTTTCTTCTTGAAAGTTGTGAACTCTGCCCATAATGAGGACTTCCTTGACTTGCTTGTGTTTTGGAAATGCTCTTCCAAAGCATTCCACACATCTGTTGCACTTTCTAATCCTCTAATGTGAGGTAGAAGATAATCATTTACAGCCATGTAAATGATACTCCTAGCTTGAGCATCCTTTCTCATCCAATTCTTCAAACTACAAGTTCCTCCCTAGTTGGAATACTAGGATCTTCAAACTCAGGCTTTTCTTGTTCTCCTGTAATGAATTCCATCAAATCTTTTCTCATGAGGTGTGCCTCCATCCTCATGGACCAAGCTGGATAGTTCTCCCTATCTAGCTTATCAATCTGCAAGCTTTCTCCCATCTTTGATCTTTTGTGTCTGCAATTACTAGGATTTATAATAATATAGTGTACCTTTGATATGAAGCTTTAATCATTTTTTATCCTTTGAACTCATGCTTTGTACTTTTGCAAGTTATCTTCAAGAATTTCGCTTTGTCCACCTTCAATTAGAAGGAACTTCAATATCTACAATAGTCTAGACTTCCAATGCCTTTACTTTACTTGTATTACACCTTCAGCTCTGATACCACTGTTGGAGACCTCTAAATCTCCAAAGGCTTGATTTATACTGATTTAAGAGCACCTATATATCAGTTATGGATCAAAATTTATACAAATGTTATCTTCATTTACCAAATCTTCAATTATCACTTCTCTGAGTGAGAATCTTTCTTCTTCAAAAAGTCTGCTTCAAAGATTGACTTCATTACCTGCACATATCTTCAGATTTCTTCAAAATAATGATGCATATATCTGCATGCTACCTTTCGGCAATCATATCAACCATTAATCCTTCAAAAGAGTCATTAAAACTTTAATTTGATCCTTAAGATCAAAACTATGTTAGAAACTGTCTTCATGAACAAATGACTTTGACATAGGTAACTTCTAAGGTTGATTTCTCACAGCAAAGATCCCGTTTTTCTAAATTCTTTTAGCCATAGCTTCCTTACCTTCTAACTTAGATTTTAAATGCTCATTGATTAAAAACTTTACACTGTCCACTGAGATTTAAGCAAAACATTGAAACGAAAAAGTGCGGGACTCTAAGAGGTCTACCTGTAAACTTTACATACACATGTTCCTATTGATCATACTCATAGCATGAAAGGAATTAGACCATGAAACTTTGAACATAGCTTCATTAGCTTCTAGATTAGATGTGTACAAAATATTTCCTGATCCACATGATCAAGCTGAGAGAAATCAGAGAAAGACTCGACGCTAAACTCGTGAAGATGACTCTCTACACATCTATCTCAATGACACTTGGCTTCTAATGACTCTCTCATGTATTTCTTTACATCATTGACTTATATACATATGATTCTAGACTTATCCCACGTCTATTACATTACTCCTTACCATCCTAAGGATCATCTACACTCATAGTACAAGAATTCCCATTTGTAATATACATATGTATACAAGCTTCACTTCTAAGATCTCTTCACTTTCTCAAATGACTTCTTTCACTTCAATCTGATCATTGACATGGTTCATGCTCTTTGTAATCATCAATTTGTGATTCTTTTGTTCCAAAATCCTTGTGGATAGAGTTTACCACATTCAAGAAGAAGGCCTCTCAATCCATTTTAGATTATGTAACAAGGATGAAGGATATTGGAGATGCATTAGGAGCAGTTGATGAAGATATTGAGGAGGATAAATTGGTAAGGCAAATCCTCATAGGTTTGAGAGGTGATGACAAATGGAAACCATTCATTCTGTCTATTGAATTATCACTAGATCATTTTACTCCTGATTTGAATCAGTTGTTAGGACACATGCTAACCTTTGAGTAGGATGTCAAAGGTGAAAGTGATAAGAGTGCAAGTCAAGCAATGTATTCAAAGGATAAAAAGAATAATACCAAAGGGAAGCAACTAGCAAATAAAGATGAAGGTATAACTAGCCAAGCTCACTTCCTAAGAGGAAGAGGAGGTGGCAAATGTAGAGGAAGAGGCAAAACTAATAAAGATGGAGTCAAAGCTTGCTGGATTTGTGGTAAGACAAATCACTTAGCTCATGATTGTTGGCATAATACTCAAAATAATGGTGGATATAATCAAAACTTTAATTCAAGAGGAAGAAGTGGCAAAATCAAAGAGGTAGTTTCAGAGGTAGAGGTAGTAGAGGTTATTTTGGAAGAAATGCAGGTAGAGGATTCCAAAGCCAACGATACAACAATACCTACTACAATTATGCTTCAAATCAGAAGGAGGATTCAACATTAATTATGAATGCAACTTGTGAAAGGCAAAGTGAAGACCAAAGAGTCTTCTACATTGGCTCAGGGTGTAGCAATCACCTGAGTGGCAACATAGCATTGATGATTGACTTGGAAAATAAAGTAACTAATCATGTAGTTCAAACACGTGATAATACAAAGCACAATGTGAAATCAATTGGATCAGTGAAGGCCAAGGATGGAAGTACTCTCTAGATTAAGGTTTTGTATGTTTCTACAATTCCAAAGAATCTAATAAGTGTAGGACAAATTGTTGAAAAAGGTTATGAATTTAGGTTCATTAATGAAGGAGTTTTTGTGGAAGACCCTAGCAATGGGTATAAACAAATTGTTTCACGGAACAAAGAAGGAAGATTGTTCACATTGTAGATTCATGGTAATGTTGGTCATGCCTTGTTCACCTATGAAGGACATAAAATCTCTAAGTTAGATCTTTGGCACAAAAGGCTTGGACATTTTAATGAAAGAGGTATTAAAGATATGGTTAATAATGGTTCAGTGCTTGGATTGCCTAATGTTGCAGTTCAACATATGACATACAGATGTGAGGCATGTCAATTAGGTAAGGCTCATAAGCAATCTTATTGCAAGCATGGTTTTATGTATTCAGAGAAGCTTGAGTTGGTACACACAGATGTGTGGAGACCATCAAAGGATTTTAGTATCAATGGTTCAAGGTATTATGTAATTTATGTTCATGATGCTACCAGATGGATCACTATCTATGTGATCAAAGATAAATCAGAGGTATTCAATACATTCAAGCATTATCATGTGTATGCAGAAAGAATCAGAGGTCAAAAGTTGAAGAGACTAAGGTCAAATGGAGGGGGAGAGTATTTCTCTAATGAGTTCAGTGATTACTTGTGGAATGCAGGTATAAAATGGAGGTTACTTGCAGGTACTCTCCTCAACAAAATGGTGTAGTAGAAAGGAGGAATAGAACTCTTGTTGAGTTTGCAAGATCCATGATGAAGGAGAAAAATTGTCCCAATTTTTTGTGGGATGAGGCTGTAAATACAGCTACATATTTGGTCAATAGATTACCATGTAAAGCTTTGCAGGGTATGACACCATATGAAGCATGGTGGGGTAAGAGACCTACTCTAGATCATTGCAAAGTATTTGGATGTTTGGCATATGCATATGTGCCATCTCAATTGAGGCACAAATTGGAACCTAAAGTTGAAAAGTATGTATTCATTGGATATGATGATAAGCAGATAGGATATAGGTTGTGGAGTCCATCCAGAAAACAATTCCTTGTATCAAAGGATGTTACATTTGATGAGCAAGGTACTTGGTATGCAGGTACAATCAATATTGATGCAGGTGATGAGGAAGTTGTGAATCAAAAGAAAGGTAAATCAAAGGTTTAGATATTTGATGAAGAAGAGAACAATGAAGTACAGGTTGAAGTTGAAGAAGTGCCAAGGTTTAATCCAAAATGTGATGAACTAGAAACCTCAAGGAGTGGAGAACTCAGAAGGTCATCAAGACACAAATGGCAACCTACAAGGTATAGCTATGACAGTTCTTTTTTGGCTACTAAAGATTATGCTTATATGGTAAAGGCAGATGAAGACCCTTCTACATATGAAGAGGCAAAAGGTAAGGAAAATTGGGATAAAGCTATGCAGGAAGAGTATGATGCATTGATGGAGAATGAGACATGGGATTTGGTTCCTAAACCAAATAGTCAAAAGATCATTGGATGCAAATGGGTCTACAAGACAAAGAGGTTTGCAGATGGAAGTGTGTATAGGTATAAAGATAGACTTGTTGTGAAAGGATTTGCTTAGACATATGGTATAGATTGTGATGAGACCTATAGTCTTGTGGCAAAGATGACAACCATCAAGACACTCATAGCTATTGCTGCATGTAAAGGTTGGAAATTATGACAATTAGATGTGAAGAATGCTTTTCTAAAAGGTTATATTTTGATGGAGAGTGTTAATCCCAAAAGAACAAGTTATTCTTGAAGTTAGAGCACCTATATATCAAGAATAACTTAAAACCTTCACCAATCTGGAGGATTAATACTCAATTTCCAAAATCTTGAACAAATTGTGAAGAAGGTGACTACACAGAAAGTCTACTGCACATAACTCACTCATTGACTTATCAAATGTCTACTTTTTTTTATAAAACATTGCACAAGGTGTTTTATATAGTTTATGCACCTCCTTCAAGTTGAATCATTCCAAAAGACTCAGTAGATCTTCAGAAATGATCTTAACAAGTCACCTATGTCTAAAACTCTAGTTATTTACAGTTGACTTTGACACCTACAACTTCTAAAGCTTGGTTCTCCCAAACTAGAACTTGTTTAATCAACTGCTTTTAGCCATAGGTAGCTTACCTTCCAAATTAAAGAATGATTGCTTGCTTGCTCAAAACTTTACACTGTGGAATGAGAACTGACCAAAACATTAGCATCAAATTTTGCACCTCCTGCAACTTCTCTTCTTTACATTTACACATGTAAATTTTCCTACACTCAATTCTCTCAGCCTGATCACAACTAGAAGCTGTAAATTTATACACAAGTCAATCAACTATAGACTTAGACTTATACAAAAGCATTTCACAAAAGACAAAACACAAAAGGAGAACTCTCAGAAATATCGGGTGAACCTTTTCTTCATTTCTGTAAAACTTTACATCTAAGTGATGAGAGAGATCTTACTCACTTCTAAAGTGTCTATTGACTCATACAGCTTCTAATTTCTCTATTCACATGCTCTCTCATATTTACCCCGACATGTTTCCTTGTATATATAGGCAAATATGTACAAGTTCATCACCATACAAAAGTATAAGTGAACTAACTCTAAACTAATGTACATATGTATACATATCTTCATTCTCTGAACATGTACTTTCTTCATGCTTCATGACTTGATCTTTTCTTCAATCCTTGACTTCAAAACTTCATTAAAACTTCAATTGTTGATTTTCTTGCACCAACAGCTCTCCTCAATCATCAATTCAGGTTTTCTCTATCTTCTTTATACCTGCCATGTCTTTGAATCTTTGTAGCTTTGGTCCATCCAAGCTTGTGGTTAGCATATCAGCTATCGGATCTTTTGTTGAAGTATGTATAGCTTCAATCTCTTTATCCATCACCTTCTCTCTTAGAAAATTATACTAAATCTCAATGTGTTTATTCATGGCATGAAAAACAGGATAAGTAGCCAAATACAATGAACTCATGTTATCTCCATGAATAGTGGGTGTACTCTGGATGATGTCAAAACTCTTCATAAGAGTCTTAAGCCATATCACTTCCTTTGCAGCTTCAACCATACCTTTGTACTCACCCTCTATGGATGATAAAGCAACTCTGTGTTGCTTCTTTGAACACCATGAAATTAACTTATCTCCCACATAACACAAGTATCCATAAGTTGATCTCCTATCATCAAGATTACTTGCCCAATCTGTATCACTATATATCTTGATTTTTGTATCTGATGTAAAATGATAATACAAACCTTCTTTGAGTGTACTCTTAATGTACCTTAACACTTTTGTCCTGCAACCCAATGTTCTTTCCTAGGACAATGCATGAATTGAGACAATACTCCAACTGCATATGACAAATCAGGCCTAGTTAATGTAGCATAGATCAGACTACCAACCAAACTTTGATATAGTTGCATGTCCTTGAACTCTTCTCCTCCATATCTTCTAAATTTGTGATTCACCTCCATTGGAGTAGGTGCTACCCTACAATCATCCATTTTAAACTTGATCAACAAGTTTTTCAAATACCTTTCTTGAGTTACATACACTCCATGTTGAGTGTAGAAGATCTCCATGCCCAAGAAATATGACAAGTCTCCCAAATCACTAATCTTGAAATCTTTCTCCATTTGCTTCTTTAGGCTTTGAATGCCTTTCTCATTTGTACCTGTAAGAATTATATCATCAACATTTATGCACATGTAAATGAACCCATCATCACTTGCTTTGACAAGCAAGCTACTATTTGCTTTAGATACTTGAAAACCAAGTTCCTTCAAGAACTTCACAAGAATATAAATCCATGCCCTTGGTGCCTGCTTCAAACCATACAAAGTTCTCTTGAGCTTACATACATGATATGGATACCTTTCATTTCTGAATCCTTGTGGTTGCTCCATGAAAACATCATCTGAAATGTAACCATTTAAAAAAGCATTCTTCACATCTAATTGACATAATTTCCAACCTTTACATGGAGCAATGGCTATGAGTTTCCTGATAGTTGTCATTTTTGCCACAGGACTATAAGTCTCATCATAATCTATACCATATGTCTAAGCAAACCCTTTCACAACAAGTCTAGCTTTATACCTAGACTTGTTTTGTAGACCCATTTGCATCCAATGATCTTCTGACTATTTGGTTTAGGAACCAAATCCCATGTCTGATTCTCCATCAATGCATCAAACTCTTCCTGCATAGCTTTCTCCCAATTTTCCTTACCTTTTTCCTCTTCATATGTAGAAGGGTCTTCATCTGCCTTTATCATATAAGCATAATCTTTGATAGCTGAAAAAGAAGTGTCATAACTATACCTTGTAGGTTGCCATTCATGTCTTGATGACCTTCTGAGTTCTCCACTCCTTGAGGTTTCTGGCTCATCACATTATGGATCAAACCTTGACACTTCTTCAACTTCAACCTGTACTTCATTATTCTTCTCTTCATCAAATATCTAAACCTTTGATTTACCTTTCTTTTGATTCACAACTTCTTCATCACCTACATACATATTGATTGTACATGCATACCAAGTACCTTGCTCATAAAATGTAACATCCTTTGATACAAGGAATTTTTTTGTGGATGGACTCCACAACCTATATCCCATCTGCTTATCATCATATCCAATGAACACATACTTTTCAACTTTAGGTTCCAATTTGTGTCTTAATTGAGATGGCACATATGCATATGCCAAACGTCCAAATACTTTGCAATGATCTAGAGTAGATCTCTTACCCCACCATGCTTCATATGGTGTCATACCCTGCAAAGCTTTACATGGTAATCTATTGACCAAATCTGTGGCTGTATTTATAGCCTCAGCCCACAAATAATTTGGGAAATTTTTCTCCTTCATCATGGATCTTGCAAAGTCAACAAGAGTTCTATTCCTCCTTTTTGCTACACCATTTTGTTGAGGAGAGTACCTGTAAGTAATTTCCCTTTTTATACCTGCATTCCACAAGTAATCACTGAAATCATTAGAGAAATACTCTCCCCCTCCATCTGACCTTAGTCTCTTCAATTTTTGACATGTAATTCTCTCTGCATACACATTATAATGTTTGAATGTATTGAATACCTCTAACTTATCTTTGATCACATAGATAGTGATCCATCTGGTAGCATCATCAACATTAATCACATAATACCTTGAACCATTGATGCTAAAATTCTTTGATGGTCCCCACATATCTATGTGTACCAATTCAAGCTTCTCTGAATACATAAAACCATGCGTGGAATAAGATTTCTTATGAGCCTTACCTAATTGACATGCCTCACATTTGTATGTCATATGTTGACCTGCAACATTAGGCAATCCAAGCACTGAACCAGTGTTAACCATATCTTTAATACCTCTTTCATTGAAATTTCCAAGCCTTTTGTGCCAAAGATCTAACTCAGAGATCTTATGTCCTCCATAGGTGAACAAGGCATGACCAATGTTACCTTGAATCTTCAATGTGAACAATCTTCCTTCTTTCTTTCCTGAAACAATTTGTTTATACCCATTGCTTGGGTCTTCCACAAAAACTCCTTCATTAGTGAGCCTAACTTCATAACCTTTTTCAACAATTTTTCCTACACTTATCATATTCTTTGGAGTTGTAGGAACATACAAAACCTTACTCAAGAGAGTACTTCCATCCTTGGCCTTCACTGATCCAATTGACTTCACATTGTGCTTTGTATTGTCACCTGTTTGAAATACATGATTAGTTACCTTATTCTCCAAATCAATCATCAAAGCTATGTTGCCACTCAGGTGATTGCTACACCTTGAGTCAATGTGGAAGACTCTTTGGTCTTCACTTTGCCTTTCACAAGTTGCATTCAATTATCAATGTTGAATCCTCCTTCTGATCTAAAGCATAATTAAAGTAGGTATTGTTGTATTGATGACTTATGAATCCTCTACCTGCATTTCTTCCAAAGTAACCTCTACTACCTCTACCTCTGAAATTACCTCTTTGATTTCTACCACATCTTCCTCTTGAATTAAAGTTCTAATTATATCCACCATTATTCTGAGTATTATGCCAACAAGCATGAGCTAAGTGATTTGTCTTACCACAAATCTAGGAAGCTTTGACTCCATCTTTATTACTTCTGCCTCTTCCTCTACCTTTGCCACCTCCTCTTCCTCTTAGGAAGTAGCTTGGCTAGTTGTACCTTCATCTTCATTTGTTTGTTGCTTCCCTTTGCTATTCTTCTTTGTTGGAGCAAGTCTATGACAAGCCTAAGTATTGGCTTGAGTCTCACAAGGTCATAGAAGAAGCTTTAAAATGAAGACTATGTAAAGTTCACTTGTGAACTACCTCTTGTAACTTTTGAAGAGTTTACTTAATGTAAAAGTGAGAGAATCTTAAGTGGTTGAGTCCACTTGATCAAAAAGGGAAAGAGGAGCCACGAATTCGTGATTTGTGGTAGGTAGAGAATCAAATCAATCATTGATTGATTGGAGAGTGATTGAGGGGAGTTAGCCTCCCAAACTCAACTATAAATAGATGGCAGTTTTAGTCGTGGTTAGAGAGACCTATGTGAAGACCTCCAAGAGCTGAGCTTTATGCCATATCAAGGTGTGATTCCAAGGAACACATATGTATCAGTAAGTCCATTGTATTGTACAAGCAATATACTTTCATTTTCATTATCATTTGGGTTCATATTTCCATGTTCTTGTGAAGTGTACTACTCACTACCATATCTCTTAGTTTTCTGAGTCAGATTGCAGAGATGGTTTCTCTGATCTTGGTGCATCATTTTGAGTGATTTAACTTGGTAAAGTTAGCTCTATAAGTATAATATAGGCTCATAAATTTTCATATCATTTGGATGTTTCAATATTTAGTTGTGTGCATTTGAAGTTAAACCCTGTCTGTCATTTTCACTTCTCTGTCACGTACCCAACTTTTTTACTCATCTTGTGAGAGTTGTTTCTCAGTGTGTACTTATCCCAATTCCATGATTTAAAGCTTGTTGGATTCAGCATATTGTCATTGGATTCCTACATTTTGAGTTATGTTCATTTTTCTGCTCACTAGTCCCAAATTGTAGCAGCCCGTGAAAATCGGGATGATGTCCTCACTTGTTAAAACTCATTCTCAGTGTGTGGTTTATTATTTTTTATGAGATTACTCTTGAAAGTTAGCTCTTTAAGTTAACTAGACGTCCCCAAGAGGAATTAAGTTAATTGCTACTGTGATTAGAGAATTATGCAAAACACTGGACATGTGTATGAACCAAGAATAGCAAGTTCTTCACCTCTGAGCTAACTCCAACTTATCTGTTTTGATCTATCTTTTTGAGAGTGATCTTCCAAGGTACATAGGGTGTCTAATACATCCATTGGCAAGCTAAAAGGGCCCACCATATACTCTTGGAGTTCATTTGGCTGGTGTAGATCAAGGATTTTGCAACACCTCTTCATCTTCAAGCACATACCTATCCATCTCTTCACATTCTTCTTATCCTTTGAATACATTGCTTGTCCTGCACTTTTATCACTTTCACCTTTGACATCCTACTCAAAGGTTAGCATGTGTCCTAGCAACTGATTTCAATCAGGAGTAAAATGATCAAATGATAATTCAGTAGACAAAATGAATGGATTCCATTCATCATCACCTCTCAAACCTATGAGGATTTGCCTTACCAATTTATCCTCCTCAATTTCTACATCAGCTGCTCCTAATGCAACTGCAATGTCCTTCATCCTTGTTATTGAGATGGATTGAGAGGCCTTCTTCTTGAATGTGGTAAACTCTGCCACAAAGATGCCTTCCTTGACTTTGTGGTGTTTTGGAAATGCTCCTCCAAAGCATTCCATATATCACTTGCACTTTCAAGACCTCTAATGTGAGGTAGCAAGTAGTCAATAACTCCCATATAGATAATGCTCCTAGCTTGAGCATCTCTCTTCATCCAAGCCTTCAAATATGACAATTCATCCCTAGTTGGAACACTAGGATCTCTGAACTGAGTCTTTTCTTCTTCATTTGTAATATAACCTATCAAGTCTTTGCTCATAAGATGAGCTTCCATCCTCATTGACCATGCTGGATAGTTCTCTCTATCCAATTTCTCTATCTAAAGAGAATCTCCCATCATTTCTTCACATGTGTATTGAATCCTTCAGGCTTTATGAGGAATAAGATTACCTTTGCTTCCAATAAAGTTCCTTTTGTCTTCCTTGATATCTTCTGGCCTCCTTTTCAAGCCTTGCTTTCAAGCTTTCACCTTTTGTATCTTCAAATGTTGAATTCTTTATAACTGCAACAATCGGGGTCCTCCTTTCTTCAATTTTGATGCTTCCTACTCTGTTTACTATTGATGGAGAGTGTTAATCTCCAAAAGAACAAGTTATTCTTGAAGTTAGCGCACCTATATCAAGAATAACTTAAAACCTTCACCAACTTTGAGGATTAATACTAAATTTCCAAAATCTTGAACAAACTGTGAAGAAGGTGACTACACAGAAAGTCTGCTGCACATAACTCACTCATTGACTTATGAAATCTATAAGGTGTTTTATAAAACTTTGCACAAGGTATCACCTATAGTTTGGACACCTCCTCCAAGGAAAATCATGCCAAAAGACTCAGTAGATCTTGAGAAATGATCTTAACAAGTCATCTATGTCTAAAAAACTCTAGTTATTTACAGTCGACTTTGACACCTACAACTTCTAAAGCTTGGTTCTCCCAAACTAGAACCCGTTTAATCAAACGCTTTTAGCCATAGGTATCTTACCTTCCAAATTAAAGAATGAGTTCTTGTTTAATCAAAACTTTACACTATGGAAGGAGAACTGACCATTATATTAGCATCGAATTTTGTGCCTCCTACAACTTCTCTTCTTTACATTTACAAATGTAAATGTTCCTACACTCAATTCTCTCAGCCTAATCACAATTAGAAGCTGAAAATTTGTATAGGGTTCAATCAACTATAGACTTAGACTTGTACAAAAGCATTTCACAAAAGACTCAACACAGAAGGAGAACTCTCAGAAATATCGGGTGCAACTTTTCTTCATTTCTGGAAAACTTTACATCTAAGTGATGAGAGAGATCTTGCTTACTTCTAAAATGTCTATAGACTCATACAAATTCTAATTTCTCTATTCACATGCTCTCTCATATTTTTCCCGACATTTTTCCTTGTATATTTAGGCAAATATGTACAAGTTCATCACCATACAAAAGTATAAGTGAACTAACTCTAAATCAATGTACATATGTATACATATCTTCATTCCATGAAAATGTACTTTCTTCATGCTTCATGACTTGATCTTTTCTTCAAGCCTTGACTTCAAAAATTCATTAAAACTTCAATTGTTGATTGCCTTGCACCAACATATTTTAGATGATGTTTTCATGGAGCAACCACAAGGATTCAAAGATGAAAGATATCCAGATCATGTATGTAAGCTCAAGAGAGCTTTGTATGGCTTGAAGAAGGCCCCAAGGGCATGGAATTATAGACTTCTGAAGTTCTTGAAGGAACTTGGTTTTCAAGTATCTAAAGCAGATAGTAGTTTGCTTGTTAAAGCAAGTGATGTAGGTTCATTTACATGTGCATATATGTTGATGATATAATTCTTAGAGGTACAGATGAGAAAGGAATTCAAAGCCTAACAAATGGAGAAAGAGTTCAAGATTAGTGACTTGGGAGACTTGTCATATTTCTTGGGCATGGAGATCTCATACACTCAACATGGAGTGTATGTAAGTCAAGAAAGGTATTTGAATAACTTGTTGATCAAGTTTAAGATGGATTATTGCAGGGTAGCACCTACTCCAATGGAGGTGAATCACAAATTGAGTAGATATGGAGGAGAAGAATTCAATGACATAAAGCTATATCAAAGTTTGGTTGGTAGTCTGATCTATGCTACATTAACTAGGCCTGACTTGTCATATGTAGTTGGAGTATTATCTCAATTCATGCATTGTCCTAGGAAAGAACATTGGGTTGTATGACAAAAAGTGTTGAGGTACATTAAAGGTACACTTAAAGAAGGTTTGTATTATGGTTTTACGTCAGATACAAACATCAAGATATATATTGATACAGATTGGTCAGGTAATCCTGATGATAGGAGATCAACTTATGGATACTTGTGTTATGTGGGAGATAAGTTAATTTCATGGTGTTCAAAGAAGCAACATACTGTTGCTTTATCATCGACAGAGGCTGAGTACAAAGGAATGGTTGAAGCTGCAAAGGAAGTGATATGGCTTAAGACTCTTATGAAGAGTTTTGACATCATACAGTGTACACCCAGTATTTATGGAGATAACATGAGTTCATTGTATTTAACTACTAATCCTGTTTTTCATGCCAACACTAAACACATGTAGATTGAGTATCATTTTCTAAGAGAGAAGGTGATGGATAAAGAGATTGAAGTTATACATACTTCAACAAAAGATCAGATAGCTGATATGCTAACCAAAAGCTTGGATGGACCAAAGCTACAGAGATTCAAAGTCATGGCACATATAAAGAAGATAAAGAAAACCTCAATTGATGATAGAGGGGGAGCTATTGGCGCAAGACAATCAACACTTGAAGTTTGATGAAGTTTTGAAGTCAAGGATTGAAGAAAAGATCAAGT
>MU260638.1:52500-75000 GCA_020310875.1 Ceratopteris richardii
ACCCTCTACAATGAATGGTTTTGGAAGGTTATAGATAATTGAAGTACATTTTCTTCTTAGCTTGGAGTGGCCAAAGCCTGATATATGGTCCGTATCATCTTTGAAGCGCATGATGGTAATAGATTTACGTAAATCTTTGAAACTCAAAAAAGTGTCTAGATCTATAGGTTTGCACTAGTCTTTTCCCGTCCATTGTTTTGTATATTTATTTCAAGGATTCTTATTCCAAGAGACTTCCACCATGTTTGTGTGTAAAGATATCACATATGAGCAAGTCAAAATTCTTCTATGTGAAAATTGGGGTTTGCTATAAGGAATTGCAATAGGTGATAAATATTTTTGTAAAATAGGTAGAATAGGTATATGATTTTGATATTTGAAATAATGCACTTCATTGTACATTAGATTTTGCTATGATTGTTGGATGTGCAAACTTGGCCAATGGATGCTATTTCAAAGTTCAGAGGGATCTTTACATTCATTTGAAATAAAGCTTAAACTGCCCAACAATGAAACAGATACTATTTTAGTGAATCACCATTGGACCTTGGCTAATATGAGAGAACACTTGGTAATTATGGATTTGAGGGACTAACTCAATCCAAATTCAAAATACAAGGACATAAGGTGAGAAATGTCATGTGCTTTTGTAAAAGTAATCTTCTCATTATTGCTTATTTTAGTTTTATGACTTCAATTTCTTGTAAATTGATTACAAGTGGAAAGAAGATTGGAATACAAAATGAAAGTCCCTATAGATTGGAGTAAAGATGGAACTGATCTCTCATTGTCATAGTTATTTTGCAACCTAATGATGTCACTTTCTAGGTCCTCATCATTATACCTCATGGTTTTTGCACTTGCAAGAAACTTGTAAAAATTAGGATAAACAATACATGTTAGATATTGTATATACCTTCTTATTTGCAATGGTAATTTCAAAACTTTTGGAATGTCAAAAGTCTATGTTCACTACTTTGAAATGTGGTTGCTCATTTTTTTTTGTTATGTTATGTTTAAACATTTTCTTTAATGCAAAAATATTCATATCGTTTGGTGTTCTGTGCATTACTTTGTCATCAAAAACTCGTTTTTTTAACTCAGTAATTTATTATATACTTTTAAAAGTGAACCTCATCACTTTAAAAACTTGAAACTGCTATAAAAATGGGTTCTATGTGCTCATGTCTAACATTTGCACTCACAAAGAGCTAGAAAATCTTGTGAGCCAATAGAATACTATGCCCACACGCAATGGCTACTACCACTTCCACTCCCATCAAATCTGCTCGAGATCTATTCATGGAGTTCTTGTATGATACATACTACAAATGTCATACATATTTGTATGACCTAGTTTGTAGAGTTCGTAATCTTAAAGGGATGCTAACCATGAACTCTAATGTGCTCGAGGAGATTACCAATTTTTGGGAATTCTATATCTTACAATACTCCATAGGTATTCCAGCATATAAGTGTAAATGGGTCCTTTGTAACATAATTTTTTACATTCATAAAGGAGATGAGGCCTTTGTGAAGTGCTTAATGAATTTCATGGTTGTTGTTGAGGATGCAGGGTACTTATTGGATGAGACAGTGCCATTAATCAAGCAATCAAATAAGAAGAGGACAATGGGAAGAAAATATTTATCCTATGTTGTAACAACCATACTTTTTGTCAATGAGGAGCCCGAACCTACACCCATGGACCTACCCTATCTTGTTACTAAGGGTTTTGTAGATGATAAAAAGAAACATCAACAGAAGCTCTCAACTTATTAAAAGAGAGTGTAAAAGTAAGTAGACAATTTCCTCATAGCATAGTGGACAAATTGAATTAACCCAATAGTTGACAAAATTGTCCACCCTCCAACTTACAGCCCTTGGAACCCACTCTACCAGAGGTAGAGATGGAAATGTTTTTCATGGTGCTTGTAGATGGAGAAGCATTTTTATTCTTACATGATATTGAGAAGGCATTTGGTCTATGCCTCAATGAATGCCTTAGTATTTTTTGCTCAACCTTCGATGTTCCCATGGACAACTCTTCTGACAGAGTTGAAAAATCAACCATTCCATTTGGTGAATAAGTTGCAAACACCATTGCATTTGTGTGGAAGGAGATTTTGAGTTATGCCAACCAAAATACCACTAAAGAGGATATAGCCATAGTAAGGGAAAGAATTTTGGAGAAGAAGATTCCAACATCCGTTGTTGCGAAGAAAATTAACATGGCTTACTCTTCCATTCCACTAGATGCAATGGGAAGAGGAGAGGATGAAGATAGGCTCCAAGATGGAAGTATCTAAAGACATCTATGATTTAATATGTTTCATATTTGTACTCAATAAATTTCTATGTGTAGGGAGCAATTGAAGTCGATAAATTCACAGCAAGGAGTGGTGCTGATTGGGTTGCCCATGGTAGTGGCTGTTCCTTGGCAAACTACATTGGAAAATTTCCAAAGGAAGATTTTGTAATCATCCACAAGGAGTTTTCCACTTAAGGACACTTCATGACTTGGTGTTTTAAGGCCTTGACCAAATGTTTGTGCCTCTCTACAATAAAGCAAGGCACCAACTATATAATTTTGGTTAGGAAGTTCTTCGCACTTACTACCCTAGGAGTTAACTTTAGAGGAAAAATACTAGGTCAATTAGGAATAGCTTTGGGTCTTGGATTGATGGACCCCCATGTAATATCCCAATAAATTTTGACTTACCAGTTTGCCACTATCTTTTCGAAGAAAAAAGAATGTAGTGGAGGCTCTAGGCTAAGAGCCAATTGTAAACATATTCAAAATAGAAATTATGCTTTTATCGATTCCCATGTGCATTCAATTATCTATTGTGTCTTTATGTTTTTGAAAACTTCATATGTTTTGCATAGTTAGATCAATGTCTCTTTTAAATATTATGTTATGCAAAGTTCTTTCAATGGCTTAAGAATGCCAAAGAAAGGTCTGCCACAGGAACACAAGATTAGACCTTGCAATATTTTTGCAAGACTCAATCTTGTGTTATTAATCCATTGCAAGCACCTTGAGCAAAAATTAGAAACCCCATGCACATCAATTATTAGCTTAACTTGATAAACAATGTGGAAGACTCTTCTTATGTTCAATGAGTTGAGAACATTTGGATTCCTATGGGTGCATATAAACATGTAGCAAGGTATAAGTACAAGCAAGTATGCATCAAGCTTATTTCTCTCTTGTACAAAGGATTTGCACGAATTGCAGCTTACATAAGGCAAACCATTTCCTCCAATGTTCATCCTTTGTGGTTTGATGGCATAGAAAAGCCAAAAAAAAAAGCTACCACAGAACTGTGAGATTTGGCCTTGCAAACGTTTTGCAAGGCCCAATCCTGCGTTTCTGTGGCATACCTTTTTTTGGCTATTCTTGGCCATTGCAAGCACTTTAAGAACAAAGTATACACACCATGTACATGAAATATTTACTTCACTATATAAACAATGTGGAAGACTAAGATAATCATGTGCAATGACAAAGAGATACTTCTAAATACTAAGGAGACATAGAGTTCAAAACATGTAGACTAAGATAAAAACAGTTTGAAGAACAAATTTTATAAGAAGAATATTATATTAATCATTTGGGATATACAAAAAGTTCACTCATCAAGAGAGTTTACAAATGTTAAGGGTTATTCCCCCTAATCCTTCTAGCTAACTACATATCTTTAGGTTACATTGTCACTCTCTTTGCATGGATAGCACACAATTTAGAGTCTTCCAACATTGATATTAGATATGCCTCTGCAGCTTCTTAGGGTGTCGCAATGGCTATCCCTTGAATATGAAGTCTAGCGCAATAGCTTTGGAGCTCTTCCTTCACAACTCTTGCAAATGGCCTTCATGAAATAAGAAGCTCCACAAGTTTTTGATAAGGCCAAAATTTTGCAAAGGCTCTGGTTTGCTTTCTACGCCTTTGTGGTGCTCTTGCATTTCGAGGGATGTTGGGTTATGGTCATTGTGGGCTACGATGCAGTTAATAGTTCTTCTTTCTTCTTGGAGCATGCCTAGATGGTCTTGCTTGTTGCTGTATTTCATCCAAGCCTAATGTTGATCACTCATTAATGTAAAGCATTGTGCATGCATACTCTCAATGAGTCATAGAAACAAACTCTTGTAATACTTGAAAAGTAACTTCATTAAGAAGTAAAAGTCATTGGAGAATATCATGTCCTTGTTAGGCACGAATTACGAGTTGAGTTAGGAGTGATTGATTAGCTAGAAAACTTCCCAACTTGAGGGAATGTTTAGGTACAATCCCTCCAAGATTCGAATTCAAATATCTCTATATATACACATATGTATAGTTGCAAATTAGAGAAACACTTCAAGCTACATCTTGAGGAGATTCTGATCAAGTATGAAGCCACAAGTGAAGAACACATTGTGACTCCTCCTTCCCAAGCTTCATTTACATTTATAACTGATGATACTTTGGCTACGATACCACTTTCGGTATTATAGCACAAATACCACTTGTTATGGTCCACGCGGCAAAGACTTGAACCTTGTCAAGCCTGCTGAATTTGCTGCGCCACTGAAGAGAGCTAAGCTAGAGTGATATTAGAACACCTCTATAATCAGTAGTAGCTTAGCAGAGTTTCTGTCACTCAAACATATAAGACTGTGTTTTGAATTCACTGAAATTCCACTGGAACTTCACCGGACTGTCACTAGACTGTCACCGTAATTATACCGGAATCTTACCGGAATCAACTGTGATTTTATTTGTAATCACTTCAAGTATATAAGGAAGTGATGCGTGAACTTCCTTTACTGAATGAACTCTTTCTGAGGTTTAAGAAAAAACTTCACCAGTTTAGAATGCCTCTTTTCGGTCAGACTTTGTACTGTGTGTACATATTCATTTCACCGAAATCTTTGATGCACTGATAGTAGAGATTTCTAGCTATAAGATAAGCTATCTCTCATACAAAACTTTAATTTACTCTACGAGATATACTTCGTTGTTCTATCGGAAAACACGTTTACTGAAAAAAACTATAACTAACCAAAAAATACGTTTATAGAGAAAGTACCGGAAAACACGTTTACTGAACGAACTGTAACTGTTAACTGACTTTATACCGTAACATGAGAATACTGAGATTTCTTCACATACGAGCAGTGCGCGCAAACTTCCACATGAACATGTGTTTTCTATTAGAGAAGATGTGTACAAAACAAGCTTGGCCTCTTCTTACTCAAGCTATAGAAACTCTCCTACACTGAGTAGTTTCTGTTTACCATCTCTCTCTCAGATGAATACCTGACATTTCAGGTTTGTGTTATTCATCTTTACATTACGCGATCTCTGGCATCTTCTAAACCTATTCTTGATCTCTATATGTGCTCTATTCAAAACTACGTGCTCTTCTCACGCACGTTCTTGCTCGCTCTTGCTCGCACTCTTACTCTCATACTTTTTCTGTTCTTGTCTCTCTTTATATACAATTTTGATCCGGTGTAACGAACTCTAACAAACTTTAATTCTGGAAGTTTCTTACGCTGTACATAACGGTCGTGAATTTGTCCCTTCACTAAGGCTTTGATTTTTTTGAATACTTTATCTTTCTTTTCCTTGTGTCTGTCTGTATGTCAAATTCGTGAGTGATTCTTCAACAGCTTCCCCCTCAATCACAAATTCAACTCTTCCTGTCTTTCATAAATTTTTCTTTCTTTTATACCTGCCATTTCTTTGAATCTGTTTGTCTTTGTTCCATCCAAGCTCTTTGTCAAAATATCTGCAGTCTGATCTTTAATCGGAGTGTATATTATTTCTATCTCCTTCTCCATTACCTTTTCCCTCAGGAAATGGTACTGAATCTCTATGTGCTTTGTTCTTGCATGAAATACTGGATTTGATGCAAGATACAATGAGCTCATATTATCTCCATGTATGATAGGTATACCTTGATCAATACCCATGCTTTTGAACAAGGTCTGCATCCATATCACTTCTTTAGCTGCTTCTACAAGTCCGTTATATTCTGCTTCTGTTGACGATAAAGCCAGTGTGTGTTGTTTCTTCGAACACTAGCTTACTAGCTTATCTCCTAGGTATATCATATACCCATGTGTTGATCTTCTGTCATCTTGACTTCCTACCCAGTCTGAGTCACTGAATGCTCTCAGCTTTATATCTGACGTAAAAGGATAATATAATCCTTCCTTTATAGTTCCTTTGATATATCTAAGAACTCTCTGTCCTGCAACCCAATGTTGATCTCTCGGACAATGCATGAACTGTGAGAGAATTCCTACTGCATAACTAAGATCCGGTCTTGTTAGTGTAGCATAAATTAGACTTCCCACTAACGACTGATACTTTATCATATCTTTAAACTCTACTCCATCATATTTATTGAGTTTATGATTTACTTCAAGCGGTGTTGAAGCGTCTCTGCAATTCTCCATATTAAAATTCTTCAGTAAGTTTAGGAGATACCTTTCTTGCGAAACATATACACCATGATCTGTGTATGTGATTTCCATTCCAAGAAAGTATGATAACTTTCCTAGATCACTGATTTGAAATTCCTTTTCAAGTAATCTCTTTACTTCTTTAATTCCTTCATCTGAGGTACCTGTGATTATAATGTCATCTACATAAATGCAAATGTAGATCATACCTTCTTCTGTTTTCTTGATGAGTAGACTTGCATCTGCCTTCGAACTTTGGTATCCAGGTTCATTGAGATATTTCACAAGTCTGTAATTCCAAGCTCTTGGAGCTTGCTTCAGTCCATAAAGAGCTTTTCTTAATCTGCAAACAAAGTTTGGGTATCTGGAACTTACAAACCCTTCCGGTTGTTCCATATAGACTTCATCTGATATATATCCATTCAGAAATGCATTCCTGATATCTAGCTGACTTAGCTTCCGTCCTTTTGATGTTGTAATAGCAATCACTGTCCTTATGGTTGACATCTTTGCCACTGGACTAAACATCTCATCATAATCTATGCCATGCGTCTGAGCATAGCCCTTGATAACCAGTCTAGCTTTGTATCTGGCTATCCTTCCATCTGCAAGTTTCTTAACTTTGAAAACCCATTTATTTCCGATTACTTTCTTACCCTTTGGTTTAGGAACAAGTTCCCATGTCTTGTTCTCCTCCAGTGCGCTAAACTCTTCTTTGATTGCTTCTTCCCATTGCTTCTTGCCTTTAGCTTCATCATAGTTCTGAGGTTCTTCATCATCTTTGACCATATATGCATAATTTTTCTGAGTTATATACGAAGTATCATAAGAATACCTTGTTGGTTGTTTCCTTACCCTGTTTGACCTTCTTGGCTCAAACTCTTCATGTGTATCTTAATACACATCTTCATCAAATCCCTGTTCATCTTCATTTCTCATACCTGATCCGATCCTGGACGTACTTGCCTGCATATTATCTTCATCTCTATTCACCTGCACAATTGATTTCCCTTTCTCTTTTCTTCTTACCTCTTCTTCAAATTCTTCCGTTGTATGACTTTGATCTGTATACCAGCTTTTCTGCTCATCAAATGTAACATCTCTGGAAACAGTAAACTATTTTGTTAGAGGACTCCATAACCTGTAACCCATCTACTTTTCATCATATCCGACAAACACATATTTCTCTGCTTTTGGTTCAAGCTTATGTCTGGGTTGTAATGGTACATAAGCATAAGCTACTGATCCAAACACTTTGCAATGATCAAGTGTTGGTTTCTTTCCCCACCAAGCTTCATAAGGAGTCATTCCATCTAAAGTTGTACACGGTAATCTGTTTACCAAGTATGTAGCTATATTTACAGCTTCAGCCCAAAGATAATTTGGACAATCTTTTTCTTTTAGCATAGCTCGTGCAAACTCAACTAGAGTTCAGTTCCTTCTTTCTGCTACACCATTTTGTTGTGGTGTATACCTGCAGGTTATTTCTCTCTTAATACCTGCATTCCAAAGATAGTCATTGAACTCTCGGGAGAAGTATTCTCCCCCTCCATCAGACCTCAGTCTTTTAAGCTTTCGACCCATGAGTCTTTCAGCATATGCATGAAAATGTCTGAAAGCTCCAAACACTTCACATTTCTCTTTGAAAACATAAAGGGTTATCCATCTTGTAGCATCATCAATAAACAGAACATAATACCTCGATCCGCTGATCAATCCTTCTTTTGTTGGACCCCATACATCTGTATGAATGAGTTCAAGTACTCCATCATGTTTGAATCCTTTCTTCTGGAAAGGTAACCTGTGGGCTTTTTCCATCTGACATGCTTCGCACTTGTGAATCATATGTTGATTTTTTACATTCGGTAATCCCAGTACTGATTGATTTGAAATCATGGGTTTAATTCCTTTTTCATTAAAATGACCTAATCTCTTATGCCAGAGATCAAGTTCTGTAATCACCTTTTCACCATGTGTGAGAAACGCTTGGCCAATGTTCCCTTGTACTCTTAAAGTAAAGAGTCTACCTTCTTTCTTACCAGAGATGATCTGATGATATCCATTCTCGGGATCGTCTACAAATACTCCTTTGTTTGTAAATCTGACCTGAAAACCTTTCTCAACTATCTGTCCCACACTAATCAAATTTTTTGGTATTGTTGGAACATACAAAACATTGGTTAGCAAATCTGCTCCACTCTTGCATTTCACTTTTCCAATTGTGATATCTTCCACTTCTGCCTCTGCTAGTGTTATGCTAATTCTGACTTGATCCTTGGGAATTGTGCCAACAATCATGAGCCAGATGATTACTTAGCCCACAAATCCAGCAAGCCTTCTTGTTGATATTCTGACTACCTCTTCCTCTTCCTCTTCCAGAACCTCTTGCTCTTCCTCTGCTAGTGCCTTTACCTCTTGCATAATAAGCCTGAGAACTCGACTCTTCTTCATCTTTTGACTTACCTTTATCTGCTTTCTTCTTGTTATTTATGTACATTGCAGAACTTTGTCCTTTATCTCCATCTCCTTTCAGGTCTTGCTCATATGTGAGCATCAACCCAAGCAACTGATTTAAATCTGGTACAAAATGATTTAAAGATAGTTCAGTTGAGAGTACGAAAGGTTTCCATCTTTCATCTCCTCTCAAACCTGTGAGCACTTGCACTATCAATCTGTGATCTTCAACGTCTTCATTTATGGATCCAAGACTATCTGCTAGATCCTTCATCTTAGTAACATAGTCACTAATGCTTTGACTCGACTTCTTTGTGAACGTTGTGAATTCGGACCATAAGCTAGCCTTCATAGTTTTCATAGTATTTTGGAAATGATCTTCCAATGCACTCCATATGTCCTCCGCTTTCTCCATACCTCTAATGTGCAGTAGTAGATGATCTGTAACGGTATTATAAATGTAAGCTCTTGCCGTTGCATCTTTCTTCTGCCACAGTTTCAAGGCTTCTAATTCTTCTTTTTCCGGTTGACTATCATCTTCGAAGGTCGGCTTCTTTTCTTCTCCGATCACATACATTATTAAGTCCTTACTCATAAGTAAAGCTTCCATGCGCATTACCCACGCGGGGTAATTATCTCTGTCCAATTTATCAATTTGGACATGATCTACCATGATCTTCTTGTTTCTGTTACTTCCGGTGAGTGTAATGTTGAAAAGATTTTACCTTTTGTAAATCTTTACCTTGAGACTGACTTCGGAATGCTTCTTGACACCGTTTGCTATTGATCTCTTCAGCATTCACCTTTCTTTATGAAGGTTTTTGAATTCTCTTCTATCTTCACTTCCGTTTGCCTTTTGAGAATATGTTCTGCTCTTCAGAATTTTTCTCAATCTGAAACCACTTGTGTGGTTAACCGGCTCTGATACCACTGATGATACTTTGGCTACGATACCAATTTCGGTATTATAGCACAAATACCACTTGTTATGGTCGATGCGGTAAAGACTTGAACCTTGTCAAGCCTGCAGAATTCGCTGCACCACCGAAGAGAGCTAAGCTAGAGTGATATTAGAACACCTCTATAATTAGCAGTAGCTTAGCAGAGTTTCTGTCACTCAAACATATAAGACTCTGTTTTGAATTCACTGAAATTCCACTAGAACTTCACCGGACTGTCACCAGACTGTCACCGTAATTATAGCGGAATCTTACCGGAATCAACTATGATTTTATTTGTAATCACTTCAAGTATATAAGGAAGTGATGCGTGAAATTTCTTTACTGAATGAACTTTTTCTGAGGTTTAAGAAAAAACTTCACCAGTTTAGAATGCCTCTTTCTCGTCAGACTTTGTACTGTGTGTACATATTCATTTCCCTGAAATCTTTGATGAATTGATAGTAGAGATGTCTAGCTATAAGATAAGCTATCTCTCATACAAAACTTTAATTTACTCTGCAAGATATACTTTGTTGTTCTACCGGAAAACACGTTTATTGAAAAAAACTGTAACTAACTGAAAAATACGTTTACAGAGAAAGTACCAGAAAACACGTTTATTGAACGAACTGTAACTATTAACTGACTTTATACCGTAACATGAGAATACTCAGATTTCTTCACATACCAGCAGTGCGTGCAAACTTCCACATGAACATGTGTTTTCTATTAGAGAAGATGTGTACAAAATAAGCTTGGCCTCTTCTTACTCAAGCTATAGAAACTCTCCTACACTGAGTAGTTTTTGTTTACCATCTCTCTCTCAGATGAATACCTGACATTTCAGGTTTCTGTTATTCATCTTCACATACGCGATCTCTGGCGTCTTCTAAACCTATTCTTGATCTCTATATGTGCTCTATTCAAAACTGTGCGCTCTTCTCACGCACGTTCTTGCTTGCTCTTGCTCGCGCTCTTACTCTCATACTTTTTCTGTTCTTATCTCTCTTTATATACAGTTTTGATCCGGTGTAACAAACTCTAACAAACTTTAATTCTGGAAGTTTCTTACGCTGTACATAACGGTCATGAATTTGTCCCTTCACTAAGGCTTTGATTTTTCTGAATACTTTATCTTTCTTTTCCTTGTGTCTGTCTGTATGTCAAATTCGTGAGTGATTCTTCAACAATATCATGTACAATATGTGCAATACAAATTGGTCTTCAAGCTACATCTTGGAATTCTTCTCATCTACTGCTACACATTTAGATTCACATTTTTAGTCAAATTTAGTGAGTTATTTCTCTCTGTATACTTAATCTTTTGGTGAGATTTAAATTGGTATAGGTAATTTAATAAGTCTATTTGCATCATAGCAGTTTTCATCATCATTGGTTAATTATTATGTGAGATACAAGCATTTGAAGTCAACTAGGTAATCTGATAGTGAGTTCCTAAAATGTCATGATGACACCCCTATATTGCTAGATTAATTCCTCTTAGTATGGTTCATCAAAATTGTTGCTTTAGATTCATTACCTATGTAATTAGAAGTGTGCAAGAGATATCTATTCAGATTTTGGTAGGCTATGAGTTGTGCATTAATTTCCAGAGTGCAACTCATCCAAAATAGCAAGTTTTGCTTCATCAAGTTTGTGTCAACTAGTCTATCTTGATGAATCAATTTGAGATTGATGCTCCAAAGCACAAGGATGGTTTATATGCATTCTTAGCAAGCAAAAAGTGTCTCCGTACCATCCTTGAAGCTATCGTGGTAGGTGTACAATAGATTTTTGCAGCATGAGGCACATCTTTGGATTGTATCATCCATCTCCACTTAGAGTGGTATCAAAGCAAGGTTAAATCAACATGGGAGATGGATTTCCTTCCATCATTGACAAATTGGATAGAAACAACTAGTCAGCTTGGTCTCTGAGGATGGAGGCCTACCATCAAAGAACAAATCAATTTCGATACATATCTAAAGATGAAGTCATGCCAACAATGAGAAGCAAAGGACAACCATCACATGAAGAACAAGAAAGGCTTACAACTTGGTGCTCAAAGGATGCACTAACCAAGTCATACATCTTAAGCTCAATCTCTAATTTTCTCTTACCTCATGTGAAAGGATGAAAGACCTCAAGAGAAACTTGGAAAGCTCTTCCTTCTTTCTTCTCTTCAAATACTAGAGCAAGGAAGAACTAGCTATGGATGGAGTTCACTACCTTGAAGAAAAGTCCCAAGCAACGTGTGACTAATTATGTCACCAAAATGAAGGAGATATTTGATTAGTTAGGAATCATTGGAGAGGTAATTGAAGAAGAGCAAATCATAAGGCAAATCATCAAGGGAATCAAGGCTGATGACAAGTGGGAATCATTCATAACTACCATGAATCTATACATGGGCATGCAAGTACCTGACCTTAACATTCTTATGCGCCAACTCTTCACATATGATGCAAAGATAAGCAAGAATGGAGAATCCTCAAGAGGTAATCAATCTTCTGCCTTATACTCTAATAAAGCTAAAGCTAAGGATAAGTCAAGGTCTAAGAAGAATGAAGATGAAGGTAGCTCTTTCCAAGCCAACTTTGCAAGTAGAGGAAAAACTAGAGGTAGAGGTAGAGGAGGAAAGCATGGCAATAGGAGACCCCAAGCATCTCAACCTTGTAACATTTGCGGTTATTCTAATCATACCACTTAGGAATGTTACAAGAACCCAAGGAATTCCAAAGGAAGAGGATTCAATAGAGGTGGTTATGGATCAAATAGAGGCAGATATAATTGAGGATACAAGTGCTACAACAACAATAACAACCATCAAAATGGATACAAAGGAAGGAAGAATTACAACAACTACAGTGAAGATCAAATTCAAGAGGACTCACTACTCCTCATGAACCTATCATTGAAGTAGGTTAAGGATGATGTTTTCTATATTGACTCAGGGTGCTCAAATCATATATCAGGAAATGTAGCAATGCTCTCTCATTTAGAAGATTCCAAGAATAAACATGAAGTGTAGACAGGGGACAATACAAGACATTCAGTGGAGAAAATAGGTAATGTCAAGACATCAGATGGCAACACGAATCTTCTAATCAAGGTTTTGTATGTACCTACAATAACCACAAACTTGATAAGTGTTGGACAAATTGTGGACAAAGGATTGCAGGTCAGTTTTACAAGACATGGAGCATATGTGGATGACCCAAAGAAAGGATTTAGAAGGATTGCCAAAGGATAAAAGATAGGAAGACTCTTCACCTTTGAAGTAGAGGACACTAAGAACATAGCATTGTTTAGCTACGGATCTCAAACACTCTCTGAATTGGAGGTATGGCATAAAAGGCTTGCTCATATTGGTGAGAGAACTTTGAAACAAATTTTCAAGGATCAAAGTGTACTTGGATTGCCCAACATCACAAAACAACACATGATATACAAGTGTGGAGCTTGTCAATTTGGCAAAAGCTCATAGACAACCTTTCAATAGGAAAGGATATATTCATCAAGAGCTATTGGATCTTGTACACACAAATGTGTGGGGTCCAAGCAAAGAACTTTCTATTTTAGGTTCAAAATATTATGTATCTCTTATTGATGATTGTAGCAGGTGGAAATTTCTATACTTTATGAAGCATAAAGATGAAGTCTTCGATTGTTTCAAAAGGTATCTCGCTCTTGTAGGGAATCAAACATGTAGATGTCTCAAGAAGCTCATATCAGATGGTGGTGGGGAATACTTCTCAACTCGATTTGATGCTTTCCTACAAGAGAGAGGCATCAAAAGAGAAGTGACAACTAGATACACAGCTAAACTCAATGGAGTAGCTGAAAGGAGGAACAAAACAATAGTTGAGGCAGCCAGATATATGCTCAATAAAAAGGGTTTACCCAATTAGCTTTGGGCAGAGGCTCTATCAACAACCACATAACTTTCATTGCAAAATCTTTGGATGCCTAGCTTATGCTCACATACCTTCTCAAATAAGAGGGAAATTGGATCCCAAAGCAAAGAAGTGTATCTTTATTGGATATGATCAAAACCAAAAGGGATACATATTGTATAATCCCACTAGTAAAGGTTTTTTAGTTAGAAGGGATGTAGTCTTCGATGAAAATAAATCTTGGTTTTATAATGACAAGAAAGTGAAGTTATAGGTTTACATTCACATT
Source organism: Ceratopteris richardii (assembly GCA_020310875.1). Taxonomy (NCBI): domain Eukaryota; kingdom Viridiplantae; phylum Streptophyta; class Polypodiopsida; order Polypodiales; family Pteridaceae; genus Ceratopteris; species Ceratopteris richardii. The sequence goes on from MU260638.1 coordinate 66,540, forward strand.
TTCAGTCAAATTCATTGAGTGATTTCTCTATGTATACTTAATCTTTTGCTTAGATTTAAATTGCTATAGGTAATTTGATAAGTCTGCTTGCATTATGTCAATTTTTCATCATCATTGGTTTATTACTCTGTGAGATACAAGCATTTGAAGGCAACTAGGTAATCTGATAGTCAATTCCTAAAATGTCAAGATGACACCCCTATATTTCTAGATTAATTCCTCTCTGTATGCTTCATCAAAATGCATCACATTTGTTGCTTTACATTCATTTCCTATCTAATTAGAAGTGTGCAAAAGATCTCTGTTCAAGTTTTGCCAGGCTATGAGCTCGGAGTTAATTTCCAAAGTGTATTCTCATCCAAAAATAGCAAGTTTTGCTCTATCTCTTTTGTGTCAAGTAGGTTGTCTTGATGAATAAATTTGAGATTGATGCTCCAAAGAACTAGGATGGTTTATATGCATTCTTAGCAAGCATAAGGTGTCTACATATCATCCTTGAAGCTATCTTAGAAAGTGTAGAACATGTTTTTGCAACACCATGCACATCTTTGGAGTGTATCATCCATCTCCACTCACACTACCTCATCATTTACATGCTTCATCGTATATGCATGTTACGTTTGCTCTCTTTGATCATCAATTGGTCTTTGCCCATATCCTCTAGGGAGTTTCTTACCTCCTTGAGTTACTTGATGGTTCACTGAGATATGATCATGGTTCCATGATGGCTTATTAACACATTCTTCATCCAAGGAACCCTCTAAATTTGATGTTGAATCCATTATGACTTGTCTATGTCCTTGTTGTTTCGTCCTTGCCTTGAATGATGTCTTAGGTGGGGGCTCATCATCACATATAAGTGGGGAAGGTTGCATTTTTTATGTTACATCTCTCTTGTTGTGAAGCTTCATTCCCCCATGATGGAATGCTTCTAGAATGTGTGTCTACACCCGAGTTTTATCTAGAAGAGTGGCTTGCGGTTCGACGTTTCTTGTGGGGTGTCATCCTTGGTGGGCATTGACTACCTTACACATGGCTAGGGTAGATGTTATTGTTGGTGCAAGGCAATCAAACAATTGAAGTTTTGAAGTCAAGGATTGAAGAAAAGATCAAGTCATGAAGCATGAAAAAGTACATGTTCAGAGAATGAAGATATGTATACATATGTACATTAATTTAGAGTTAGTTCACTTATACTTTTGTATGGTGATGAACTTGTACATATTTTCCTATATATACAAGGAAAAATGTCGGCAAAAATATGAGAGAGCATGTGAATAGAGAAATTAGATTTTGTATGAGTCAATAGACACTTTAGAAGTGAGTAAGATCTCTCTCATAACTTAGATGTAAAGTTTTCCAGAAATGAAGAAAAGTTGCACCCGATATTTCTGCGAGTTCTCCTTCTCTGTTGAGTCTTCTGTGAAATTCTTTTGTAAAAGTCTAAGTCTATAGTTGATTGAACTTTGCACAAATTTTCAACTTCTAATTGTGATGAGGCTGAGAGAATTGAGTGTAGGAACATTTACATGTGTAAATGTAAAGAAGAGAAGTTGCAGGAGGTGCAAAATTTGATGCTAATGTTTTGGTTAGTTCTCCTTCCACAGTGTAAAGTTTTGAGGAAGCAAGCACTCATTCTTTAAGTTGGAAGGTAAGCTACCTATGTCTAAAAGCATTTGATTAAACGGTTTCTCGTTTGGGAGAGCCGAGCTTTAGAAGTTGCAGGTGTCAAAGTCGATTGTAAATAGCTACATTTTTAGACATAGGTGACTTATTAAGATCATTTCTCAAGATCTATTGAGTCTTTTTGAATGATTTGACTTGGAGGAGGTGTGCAAACTATAGGCAAAACCTTGTGAAAAGTTTTACCAAAAACTTTACACATTTGAAAAGTCAATGAGTGAGTTATGTGCAGCAGACTTTCTATGTAGTCACCTTCTTCACAGTTTGTTCAAGATTTTGGAAATTGAGTATTAATCCTCAAAATTGGTGAAGGTTTTAAGTTATTCTTGATATATAGGTGCTATAACTTCAAGCATAACTTGTGCTTTTGGAGATTAACACTCTCCATCAGGGGTATCAAAGCAAGAAGCATCAAAATTGAAGAAAGGAGGACCCCAACTGCTGCAATTATAAAGAATTCAACATTTGAAGATACAAAGGTGAAAGCTTGAAATCAAAGCTTGAAAAGGAGGCCAGAAGATATCAAGGAAGACAAAAGGAACTTTATTCGAAGCAAAGGTAATCTTAGTCCTCATAAATCTTGAAGGATTTAATACACAGGTGAAGAAAGGATGGGAGATTCTCTTTAGATAGAGAAATTGGATAGAGAGAACTATCCAGCATGGTCAATGAGGATGGAAGCTCATCTTATAAGCAACGACTTGAAAGGTTATATTACAAGTGAAGAAGAAAAGCCTCAGTTCAGACATCTTAGTGTTCCAACTAGGGATGAATTGTCAGATTTGAAGACTTGGATGAAGAGAGATGCTCAAGCTAGGAGCATTATCTATATGGGAGTTAACGACTACTTGCTACCTCACATTAGAGGTCTTGAAAGTGCAAGTGATATATGGAATGCTTTGGAGGAGGATTTCCAAAACACCACAAAGTCAAGGAAGGCATCCTTGTGGGCAGAGTTTACCACATTCAAGAAGAAGGCCTCTCAATCCATGTCAGATTATGTAACAAGGATGAAGGACATTGTAGTTGCATTAGGAGCAGTTGATGAAGATATTGAGAAGGATAAATTGGTAAGGCAAATCCTCACAGCTTTGAGAGGTGATGACAAATGGAAGCCATTCATTATGTCTATTGAATTATCATTAGATCATTTTACTCCTGATTTAAATCAGTTGCTAGGACACATGCTAACCTTTGAGCAGGATGTCAAAGGTGAAAGTGATAAAAGTGCAGGAGAAGCAATGTATTCAATGGATAAGAAGAAGAATATCAAAGGGAAGCAACAAGCAAATCAAGATGAAGGTACAACTAGCCAAGCTAACTTCCTAAGACGAAGAGGAGGTGGCAAAGGTAGAGGAAGAGGCAGAAGTACTAAAGATGGAGTCAAAGGTTGCTGGATTTGTGGTAACACAAATCACTTAGCTCATGATTGTTGGCATAATACTCAGAATAATGGTGGATATAATCAAAACTTTAATTCAAGAGGAAGAGGTGGTAGAAATCAAAGAGGTAATTTCAGAGGTAGAGTTAGTAGAGGTTACTTTCGAAGAAATGCAGATAGAGGCTTCAGATCGGAAGGAGGATTGAACATTGATAATGAATGCAACTTGTGAAAGGCAAAGTGAAGACCAAGGAGTCTTCTACATTGACTTAGGGTGTAGCAATCACCTGAGTGGCAACATAGCTTTGATGACTGATTTGGAGAATAAGGTAACTAATCATGTAGCTCAAACAGGTGACAATACAAAGCACAATGTGAAGTCAATTGGATCAATGAAGGCCAAGGATGGAAGTACTCTCTTGAGTAAGGTTTTGTATGTTCCTGAAATTCCAAAGAATCTGATAAGTGTAGGACAAATTGTTGAAAATGGTTATGAACTTAGGTTCACTAATGAAGGACTTTTTGTGGAAGACCAAGCAATGGGTATAAACAAATTGTTTCAGGAAAGAACGAAGGAAGATTGTTCACATTGAAGATTCAAGGTAACATTGTTCATGCCTTGTTCACCTATGGAGGACATAAGATCTCAGAGTTAGATCTTTGGCACAAAAGACTTAGACATTTCAATGAAAGAGGTATTAAAGATATGGTTAACAATGGTTCAATGCTTGGATTGCCTAATGTTGCAGGTCAACATATGACATAGAGATGTGAGGCATGTCAATTAGGTAAGGCTCATAAGCAATCTTATTCCAAGCATGGTTTTATGTATTCAAAGAAGCTTGAATTGGTACACACAGATGTGTGGGGACCATCGAAGGATTTCAACATCAATGGTTCGAGGTATTATGTTATTTATGTTGATGATGCTACCAGATGGATCACTATCTATATGATCAAAGATAAGTCAGAGGTATTCCGTACATTCAAACATTATAATGTGTATGCAAAGAGAATTATAGGCCAAAATTTGAAGAGACTAAGGTTAGATGGAGGGGGAGAGTATTTCTCTAATGAGTTGAGTGATTACTTGTGAAATACAGGTATAAAAAGGGAAATTACTTGCAGGTACTCTCCTCAACAAAATGGTGTAGCAGAAAGGATGAACAGAACTCTTGTTGAGTTTGCAAGATCCATGATGAAGGAGAAAAATGGCCCAAATTATTTGTCGGCTAAGGCTGTAAATACAGCCACATATTTGGTCAATAGATTACCATGTAAATCTTTGCAGGGTATGACACCATATGAGGCATGGTGTGGTAAGAGACTACTCTAGATCATTGCAAACTATTTGGATGTTTGGCATATGCATATGTGCCATCTCAATTAAGACACAAATTGGAACCTAAAGCTGAAAAGTATGTGTTCATTGGATATGATGATAAGCAGATGGGATATAGGTTATGGAGTCCATCCGTAAAACAATTCCTTGTATTAAAGGATGTTACATTTGATGAGCAAGGTACTTGATATGCAGGTACAATCAATATTTATGCAAGTGATGAAGAAGTTGTGAATCAAAAGAAAGGTAAATCAAAGGTTCAGATATTTGATGAAGAGGAGAATAATGAAGTACAGGTTGAAATTGAAGAAGTGCCAAGGTTTGATCTAGAATGTGATGAACCAGAAACTTCAAGGAGTGGAGAACTCAAAAGGTCATCAAGACACAAATGGCAACCTACGAGGTATAGTTATGACACTTCTTTTTAAGCTATCAAATATTATGCTTATATGATAAAGGCAGATGCAGACCTTCTACATATGAAGAGGCAAAAGGTAAGGAAAATTGGGAGAAAGCTATGCAGGAAATGTATGATGCATTGACGGAGAATCAGACATGAGATTTGGTTCCTATACCAAATAGTTAGAAGATCATTGGATGCAAATGGGTCTACAAGACAAAGAGGTTTGTACATGCAAGTGTGTCTAGGTATAAAGCTAGACTTGTTGTGAAAGGGTTTGCTCAGACATATGGTATAGATTATGATGAGGCTTATAGTCATGTGGCAAAAATGACAACTATCAGGACACTCATAGCCATTGGTGCATGTAAAGGTTGGAAATTATGTCAATTAGATGTGAAGAATGCTTTCTTAAATGGTTACATTTCAGATGATGTTTTCATGGAGCAATCACAAGGATTCAGAAATGAAAGGTATCCAGATCATGTATGTAAGCTCAAGAGAGCTTTGTATGGTTTGAAGCAAACACCAAGGGCATGGAATTATATATAGGTACAGATGAGAAAGGCATTCAAAGCCTAAAGAAGCAAATGGAGAAAGAGTTCAAGATTAGTGACTTGGAAGACTTGTCATATTTCTTGGGCATGGAGATCTCATACACTCAACATGGAGTTTATGTAACTCAAGAAAGGTATTTGAAAACCTTGTTGATCAAGTTTGAAATGGATGATTGCAAGGTAGCACCTACTCCAATGGAGGTGAATCACAAATTGAGCAGATATGGAGGAGAAGAGTTCAAGGACATGAAGCTATATCAAACTTTGGTTCGTAGTCTGATCTATGCTACATTAACTAGGCCTGATTTGTCATATGCAGTTGGAGTATTGTCTCAATTCATGCATTGTCCTAGGAAAGAACATTGGGTTGCAGGACAAAGAGTGTTGAGGTACATTAAGGGTACACTCAAAGAAGCTTTGTATTATGGTTTTACATCAGATACAAACATCAAGATAGATAATGATACAGATTGGGCAGGTAATCCTGATGATAGGAGAACAAATTACGGATACTTATGTTATGTGGGAGATAAGTTAATTTCATGGTGTTCAAAGAAGAAACACACAATTGCTTTATCATCCACAGAGGCTGAGTACAAAGGTATGGTTGAAGCTGCAAAGGAAGTGATATGGCTTAAGACTCTTATGAAGAGTTTTCAAATCATCAAGAGTACACCCACTAGTCATGGAGATAACATGAGTTCATTGTATTTAGCTCCTAATCCTGTTTTTCATGTGAGGACTAAACACATTGAGATTCAGTATCATTTTCTAAAAGAGAAGGTGATGGATAAAGAGATTGAAGTTATACATACTTCAACAAAAGATCAGATAGCTGATATGCTAACCAAAAGCTTGGATGGACCAAAGCTACAAAGATTCAAAGACATGGGAGGTATAAAGAAGATAAAGAAAACCTCAATTGATGATTAAGGGGGAGTTGTTGGTGCAAGGCAATCACCAATTGAAGTTTTAATGAAGGTTTGAAGTCAAGGATTGAAGAAAAGATCAAGTCATGAAGCATGAAGAAAGTACATGTTTAGAGAATGAAGATATGTATACATATGTACATTAATTTAGAGTTAGTTTACTTATACTTTTGTATGGTGATGAACTTGTACATATATGCCTATATATACAAGGAAAAATGTCGGGGCAAATATGAGAGAGCATGTGAATAGAGAAATTAGAAGTTGTATGAGTCAATAAACACTTTAGAAGTGAGTAAGATCTCTCTCATCACTTAGATGTAAAGTTTTCTAGAAATGAAGAAAAGTTGTGCCCGATATTGCTAAGAGTTCTCCTTTTGTGTTGAGTCTTTTGTGAAATGCTTTTGTAAAAGTCTAAGTCTATAGTTGATTGACCTCCGTACAAATTTTCAGCTTCTAATTGTGATCAGGCTGAGAGAATTGAGTGTAGGAACATTTACATGTGTAAATGTAAAAAAGAGAAGTTGCAAGAGGTGCAAAATTTGATGCTAATGTTTTGGTCAGTTCTCCTTGCACAGTGTAAAGTTTTGAGAAAGCAAGCACTCATTCTTTAAGTCGGAAGGTAAGCTACCTATGGTTAAAAGCATTGAACGGGTTCTAGTTTGGGAGAACCAAGCTTTAGAAGTTGCAGGTGTCAAAATCGATTGTAAATAACTACAATTTTATACATAGGTGACTTGTTGAGATCATTTATCAAGATCTACTGAGTGTTTTGGAATGATTTAACTTGTTAAGATCATTTATCAAGATCTACTGACTTGTTTTAACTTGTTGGAGCTGTGGAAACTATAGGCGACAATTTGTGCAAAGTTTTATAAAAAACTTTACACATTTGATAAGTCAATGAGTGAGTTATGTGCAGCAGACTTTCTGTGTAGTCACCTTCTTCACAGTTTGTTCAACATTTTAGAAATTGAGTATAAATCCTCAAAATTGAAGAATCTTTTAAGTTATTCTTGATATAGAGGTGCTCTAACTTCAAGAATAACTTGTTCTTTTGGAGATTAGCACTCTCCATCAGTTATGATCCTTTCTAGTAGTCTATTTCATGTATGCCTTTCTCTTAGGATCTAAAGTGGTAAAATGAATAAGGGAACCTTTATTTATAGTCTTTCACTTAAGATTTGTCATGTTTACATTTAAATGGACAAAAGTTATTTTTAAAACATTAAAAAAAGATTCAAAAAAATCTTTAAAAACTAATAGTAAAAATAAAAAATTCAACATTATATGATATAATTAAAACTTTATTTAAGGAGAAAGGAATTATAAAAACCTTAAAAAAGTTTTGATAAGAAATATGTATTGTAAGAGTCAGGAGACTATTTCCAAGAAAAATCCTCATGGACTCTTTGTGCATGCCATTGGGCATGATGTAGTGTTCTTGATGATAACATCCACTTCTCTTGCAATATCATGTTGTATCTCTCTTGAAATATTTGCTATTCGTGACTCACATGCTCATTTCATTTGGTATTTTCTAAAGAGTTTCATATGAAAAAACTAGTTGACCATTTCTTCTAAATAGTTTGATTGCAATAGACTACCTCCATAATTGGTGTTTTGAAAGTAAACAACTCTAACCCTATAATGGGACCTCCATTCTCTGTGTAGTAAAAGTATCCAATGATCCATATCGATTCATAAAATATGCTCCATATGCAAAAATGTTTTGTTATGGTCTAGTCAATAAGATCTAATGCATGTGGCATTTAAAACCATATATAAAAATGTAAGAAAAGCTTACTATATTATGTTTAATGTTGCTTTCTCCCCATGATGGGATAAATGACTATGTAAACTCCTTCAAAGTCACTAGAATAACTCTTGTTATGAAGCATTGGTGGAAACCAAACCCATCAAATGTAATAACAATTGATCTAAAGATGGCTAAAACTTATTTCGCTTATTAATGAAATCAAATTGACTATCATTGTTTGTCATAATCAAATAGAGGTCTTTCCAAAGCTCCCATTCCCCATCATCTTCACTATTCACATCTCTTTTAAAGAAACGTCTTGCCTTCTTCTCAATCACTGAAACTTGTAAAATCAAATGCATATTCAACATGGAGCTTCAAAAGCCCAACCAAAGATCCTCATGAATGCA
>MU260638.1:80000-85000 GCA_020310875.1 Ceratopteris richardii
TTAATCTCGAAAAGAACAAGTTATCCTTGAAGTTAGAGCACCTCTATATCAAGAATAACTTAAAACCTTTACCAATTTGGAGGATCAAAACTCAATTTCCAAAATCTTGAACAAACTGTGAAGAAGATGACTACACAGAAAGTCTGCTGCACATAACTCACTCATTGACTTATCAAATTTGTAAAGTTTTTTATAAATCTTTTCACAAGGTTTCGTCTATAGTTTGCGCACCTCCTCCAAGTTGAATCATTCCAAAAGACTCGGTAGATCTTGAGAAATGATCTTAACAAGTCACCTATGTCTAAAATTGTAGTTATTTACAGTCGACTTTGAAACGTGCAACTTCTAAAGCTTGGTTCTCCCAAATTAGAACCCGTTTAATCTAATGCTTTTAGCCATAGGTAGCTTATCTTCCAACTTAAAGAATGAGTGCTTGCTTGTGCAAAACTTTACACTGTGGAAGGAGAACTGACCAAAACATTAGGATCAAATTTTGCACCTCCTATAACTTCTCTTCTTCACATTTACACATGTAAATGTTCCTACACTCAATTCTCTCAGCCTGATCATAATTAGAAGCTGAAAATTTGAACACAGGTCAATCAACTATAGACTTAGACTTGTACAAAATCATTTCACAGAAGATACAGCACAGAACGAGAACTCTCATAAATATCGGGTGCAACTTTTCTTCATTTCTGGAAAACTTTACATCTCAGTGATGAGAGAGATCTTGCTCACTTTTAGAGTGTCTAATGCCTCATACAACTTCTAATTTCTCTATTCACATGCTCTCTCATATTTTCCCTGACATTTTTACTTGTATATATAGACAAATATGTACAAGTTCACCACCATACAAAAGTATAAGTGAACTAACTCTAGATTAATGTACATATGTATACACATCTTCATTCTCTGAACATGTACTTTCTTCATACTTCATATCTTGATCTTTTCTTCAGTCCTTGACTTTCAAACCTTCATCAGAACTTCAATTGCTGATTGCCTTGCACCAACAACTCCCCCTCAATCATCAATTGAGGTTTTCTTTATCTTCTTTATGCCTGCCATATCTTTGAATCTTTGTAGCTTTGGTCCATCTAAGCTTTTGGTTAGCATATCAGCTATCTGATCTTTTGTTGAAGTATGTATAACTTCAATCTCTTTATCCATCACCTTCTCTCTTAGAAAATGATATTGAATCTCAATGTGTTTAGTCCTGGCATAAAAAACAAGATTAGCAGCTAAATACAATGAACTCATGTTATCTCCATGAATAGTGGGTGTACTCTGGATGATGTCAAAACTCTTCATAAGAGTCTTAAGCCATATCACTTCCTTTGCAGCTTCAACCATACCTTTGTACTCAGCCTCTGTGGATGATAAAGCAATTGTGTGTTGCTTCTTTGAACACCATGAAATTAACTTATCTCCCACATAACACAAGTATCCATAAGTTGATCTCCTATCATCAGGATTACCTGCCCAATCTGTATCACTATAAATCGTGACATTTGTATCTGATGTAAAACCATAATACAAAGCTTCTTTGAGTATACCCTTAATGTACCTCAACACTCTTTGTCTTGCAACCCAATGTTCTTTCCTAGGACAATGCACGAATTGAGACAATACTCCAATTGCATATGACAAATCAGGCCTAATTAATGTAGCATAGATCAGACTACCAACCAAACTTTGATATAGCTTCATGTCCTTGAACTGTTCTCCTCCATATCTGCTCAATTTGTGATTCACCTCCATTGGAGTAGGTGCTACCCTGCAATCATCCATTTTAAACTTGATCAACAAGTTTTTCAAATACCTTTCTTGAGTTACATACACTCCATGTTGAGTGTATGAGATCTCCATGCCCAAGAAATATGACAAGTCTCCCAAGTCACTAATGTTGAACTCTTTCTCCATCTGCTTCTTTAGGCTTTGAATGCCTTTCTCATCTGTACCTATAAGAATTATATCATCAACATATATGCACATGTAAATGAACCCATCATCACTTGCTTTGACAAGCGAGCTACTATCTGCTTTAGATACTTGAAAACCAAGTTCTTTAAAGAACTTCACAAGTGTATAATTCCATGCCCTTGGGGCCTGCTTCAAACCATACAAAGCTCTCTTGAGCTTACATAAAAGATCTGGATACCTTTCATTTTTGAATCGTTGTGGTTGCTCCATGAAAACATCATTTGAATGTAACCATTTAAAAAAGCATTCTTCACATCTAATTGACATAATTTCCAACCTTTACATGCAGCAATGGCTATGAGTGTCCTGATAGTTGTCATTTTTGCCACATGACTATAAGTCTCATCATGATCTATACCATAGGTCAGAGCAAACCCTTTCACAACAAGTCTAGCTTTATACCTAGACACACTTCCATCTGCAAACCTCTTTGTCTTGTAGACCCATTTGCATCCAATGATCTTCTGACTATTTGGTTTAGGAACCAAATTGCATGTCTGATTCTCCATCAATGCATCATACTCTTCCTGCATAGCTTTCTCCCAATTTTCCTTATCTTTTGCCTCTTCATATGTAGAAGGGTATTCATCTGTCTTTATCATATAAGCATAATCTTTGGTAGCTAAAAAAGAAGTATCATAACTATACCTTGTAGGTTGCCATTTGCGTCTTGATGACCTTCTAAGTTCTCCACTCCTTGAGGTTTCTGGTTCATCACATTCTGGATCAAACCTTGGCACTTCTTCAACTTCAACTTGTACTTCAATGTTATCCTCTTCATCAAATATATGAACCTTTGATTTACCTTTCTTTTGAATCACAACTTCTTCATCACCTGCATAAATATTGATTGTACCTCCATACCAAGTACCTTGCTCATCAAATGTAACATCCTTTGATACAAGGAATTGTTTTGTGGATGGACTCCAAAACTTATATCCCATCTTCTTATCATCATATCCAATGAACACATACTTTTCAGCTTTAGGTTCCAATTTGTGCCTTAATTGAGAAGGCACATATGCATATGCCAAACATCCAAATACTTTGCAATGATCTAGAGTAGGTCTCTTACCCCACCATGCATCATATGGTGTCATACCCTGCAAAGCTTTACATGGTAATCTATTGACCAAATATGTGGCTGTATTTACAGCCTCAGGCCACAAATAATTTGGGCAATTTTTCTCCTTCATCATGGATCTTGCAAACTCAACAAGAGTTCTAGTCCTCCTTTCTGCTACACCATTTTGTTGAGGAGAGTACCTGCAAGTAATTTCCCTTTTTATACCTGCATTCCACAAGTAATCACTCAACTCATTAGAGAACTACTCCCCCTCCATCTGACCTTAGTCTCTTCAATTTTTGACCTGTAATTCTCTCTACATACACATGATAATGTTTGAATGTATTGAATACCTCTGAATTATCTTTGATCACATAGATAATGATCCATTTGGTAGCATCATAAACATAAATCACATAATACCTTGAACCATTGATGCTAAAATCCTTTGATAGTCCCCACACATCTGTGTGTACCAATTCAAGCTTCTCTGAATGCATAAATCCATGCTTGGAATAAGATTGCTTATGAGCCTTACCTAATTGACATGCCTCACATCTGTATGTCATATGTTGACCTGCAACATTAGGCAATTCAAGCATTGAACCATTGTTAACCATATCTTTAATACCTCTTTCATTGAAGTGTCCAAGCCTTTTGTGCCAAATATCTAACTTAGAGATCTTATGTCCTCCATAGGTGAACAAGGCATGACCAATGTTACCTTGAATCTCCAATATGAACAATCTTCCTTCTTTCTTCCTTGAAACAATTTGTGTATACCCATTGCTAGGGTCTTCCACAAAAACTCCTTCATTAGTGAACCTTACTTCATAACCTTTTTCAACAATTTGTCCTACACTTATCAGATTCTTTGGAATTGTAAGAACATAGAAAACCTTACTCAGAAGAGTACTTCCATCCTTAGCCTTCACTAATCCAATTGACTTCACATTGTGCTTTGTATTGTCACCTGTTTGAACTACATGATTATTTACCTTATTCTCCAAATCAATCATCAAAGCTATGTTGGCACTCATGTGATTGCTACACCCTAAGTCAATGTAGAAGACTTTTTGGTCTTCACTTTGCCTTTCACAAGTTGCATTCGTAATCAATGTTGAATCCTCCTTGTTGCTTCCCTTTGCTATTCTTCTTCTTATCCTTTGAATACACTGCTTGACCTGCACTTTTATCACTTTCACCTTCGACATCGTGCTCAAAAGTTAGCATGTGTCCTAGCAACTGATTTAAATCAGGAGTAAAATGATCTAGTGATAATTCAGTAGAAAAAATGAATGGCTTCCATTTGTCATCACCTCTCAAACCTGTGAGGATTTGCCTTACCAATTTATCCTCCTCAATATCTTCATCAACCGCTCCTAATCCATCTGCAATGTCCTTCATCCTTGTTACATAATCTGAGATGGATTGAGAGGCCTTCTTCTTGAATGTGGTAAACTCTGCCCACAAGGATGCCTTTCTTGACTTTGTGGTGTTTTAGAAATGCTCCTCCAAAGCATTCCATATATCACTTGCACTTTCCAGACCTCTAATATGAGGTAGCAAGTAGTCATTAACTCCCATATAGATAATGCTCCTAGCTTGAGCATCTCTCTTCATCCAAGTCTTCAAATCTGACAATTCATCCCTAGTTGGAACACTAGGATCTCTGAACTGAGGCTTTTCTTCTTCACCTGTAATATAACCTATCAAGTCTTTTCTCATAAGATGAGCTTCCATCCTCATTGACCATATTGGATAGTTCTCTATATCCAATTTCTCTATCTGAAGAGAATCTCCCATCCTTTCTTCACCTGTGTATTGAATCCTTCAAGCTTTATGAGGAATAAGGTTACCTTTGCTTCGAATGAAGTTCCTTTTGTCTTCCTTGATATCTTCTCGCCTCTTTTTCAAGCTTTGCTCTCAAGATTTCACCTTTTGT